>PITA01015564.1:8748-49799 GCA_004023965.1 Spilogale gracilis
CCCCCCCCCCCCCCCCTCTGGGGAACTGGTGCATGTTCCCAATGCTCCTACCCTGGCGGCAAGACACACCCTGACAAATGCCCTCCGGAGAGGGGAGCTGGAGCGTCCGCAGAGGAGCAGGCTCCTGTGGGAACTGAGGGGTCGTAAAGTGCGCTGCCCTAGCTGCTGCCAGATGTGAACAGTGGTGCCGCATGTCACCACCCGGGGCAGGCTGAGCAGGCTCTCCCAGCTTCCCAGCTCTGCGGGCTGCCAACGCCGACGCCACGGATGACGCAGTCTCCCTGGCTGGTGGGAGCCGCCCTGGAGCAGCTGGGCGTCGGCTTGTTGGCTGGTCTTGGGTAACATGGCCCTTTTTCCTGTTAGGTTTGCTTGTCTTTCTTTTCCCTCCTCTACTGGAGGAGTTCTTTATTTACTCTGGGTTCTAATTCTTTGTCTTTTCTACATGCTGCAGACACCTTCTGCTGGTCTGTGGCTCAGGTTTTTACTGTATATATGTTTTTTTCTGGTGCACAGGCCTTTAATTTTGATGTAGTCGCATCTCTTTTTGTGATTTTTGCGCCTTTTTTGTGGTTTAAGAAATCCTTCCCTGTCTTGAGACCATAAAGACAGCCTTGTTTATTTGCTTTTACAAGGTTGAAGATTTTGTTTTTCACCCTTAGGTCTTTGGCTGTATTTGGAGGTATGGTTTGTAGTGAGGATCCTTTTCGTTTCCCTTGTGTGGCAAGTCTGTTGTCCTCCACCAATGATTGGGATGCCGTCTCTGTCTACACTGCAGTCCCATACATGCGTGTACAGCCCTCCTGCTCCGTGGCAGACCCCGGAAAGGACCCCCGCAGGCAGCACTCGCTGCTGCTGACACTGCTTAACTCTAGAGATACTTCCACCGAAACACGCGCTGCGTGATTGTTTTTGAGCCAGTTACTGAGGTCTCGCGGGCACCGGCGTGTTGAAAAGGGTGTGGTCCTTGGGTTTATGCTGACCACACGCTCCCTGGGTTCCTGTCCATTATGTCATCTCAGGCACTTTACTGACCCTCTCTGGGCCTGTTTTTTTATCTGTAAAATGTGGATAATTATACCTCTCCTCATAGAGATGCTGAGAGAACAGTGAAGTCGTGTGTGTGAATTTTATAAAACACCGCATTTGGAGTCTGGCAATATAGGTGTTCAGCAAAAGATGTTATTGTAGTTTTGTTTTTGGTGGTTTTTTTTTTTTAGATGAATGTCTTAAACTTTTTGTCCTGGGAAGTCCGATTCAAGATGAGGTAGCCAGAATGTTGGTGTCAGCCATTCCTTATGGAACTTTCTGTGAGGTTGGCAGAGGATTCTGTCTTAGGGTTCTGTGCTTTGAGGCACACTCTACAAAACCTAATAATCTAATTTTTGATAGTAACACCCCCGTGTGTACACTGGCACACATTGTTCCTTGTCGTGTTTTAACTTCCCAAATATTATTTAACGGTAGATAATTCTTTAAATTATCCATTGCTATCAAATGTCTGGTGGAGACTATATTTGAAAAACCAACCCTGCAGTGATTGATTATGGCAGAGCAGAGCCCTGCCCACATTTTTTGCGCCCCCCCCCCCAGTTAGTGAGAGTTTGTCAGCACCTTTTTTGTTTTGTTTTGTTTTGTTTTGTTTTGTTTTTGAGAGAGAGAGTATGTGTGTGTATGTGAGTACGTGAGCAGTGGGGAGGGACAGAGGGAGAGAGAGAATCTTAAGCAGGCTCCATGCCCAGCACAGAGCTCAGGGTAGGGCTTGATCCCAGGACCCCGAGATCATGACCTCAGCCAAAAGCAGGAGTCAGACATTTAACCGACTGAGCCCACTAGGTTCCCTGAGAGTTTGTCAGCACTTCTGAGCATCTCATCAAAATCCCAGATCCAAGAACGGCCCTTTAAACGCCGTAAGCTGGTGGTGCCTTGTTTTTTTCTCTGGACACCTTTACTGGTAGATTCTTGGAGGACAATAATTTTCTATTTCAGTCTCATGAAAAGGCAAGCTTAAAGTGATTAAATGACACATCCAAGGTTACACCCTGCTTTATTCCAGGAAGAGGACTACTTTTTAAAGAATTTGAACACCTCTTAAGTAGAGTCTACTTCATGGAATTCTATCAAGATAAACAGAAAATGAGAACATTTGGACCAGACAGAAAAGCCAAACTGCTGTTCAAGAAATCACTCAGGGGTAGATCAAACAGTGTTTGATCAAGAGGAACTTGATAGTGACCAAAGAGTCTTTTAAAATGAGTAGTGAACTTCTGCCAAGAGAAAAAAGTTAAGCTCTGAGTAAGGACGTTGGCATTTCTCCGAGGTTTGCAGGGCACGAGAGCCTATCCCGCATGGGAAGAATGGCCTGACAGCTGTTCAGACCCTTTGGCTTCATCCTGTAGGGAAATCTTGCCTTAAAAAAAAAAAAAAAAATCACTTTAGTCACATAGAGAGTTTGCCTTGGTTTAATACTAGTTTTCTTTATAGACCAAAACAATATGGTGTTTTGGGGGGCTCCTGGGTTAGCCACATGCTGCAAAGCAGTAGTCTCTGGCATTCTTCTGGCATTACACTTCTGGTGCTGGGCATTACAGTGTCAGCTTTCTGTTTAACTTTGAAGTTTGTATTTGTCGGCCCAGTGATAAACGTGTGTGGTGAGGACCTCTAATGACTTGACTTTGCCTTTCCTTTAGGTGCAGTCGGTTTCAGTCGGAAATCAAACGCTTAAAAATCTCATCGCCGGTGCGCGTGTGTCAGAACTGTTACTACAACCTGCAGCACGAGAGGGGTTCGGAGGACGGGCCTCGGAATTGTTGAAGACTCTGCCAGCTGGTTGCCCATCACAGTCTGTAGACCCCCACTTCCTGATTCCCCAGTCACAGCTCACAGCTCGGAAGGTGTCGAGGCAGTCTCCGGTTATGCCCGTCTTCCTACCAGGTGTCTGAAGTATTGAATTCAAAGGAATCAGTGAACAAACGGGGTAGAGGGCAGAGTGGGGCAGGCACTGTTCAGGGGAGCAGCACACGAAGAACGGGACGTGTTTCCTAGGAGCAACTTTCCCAGTATCCGATTCTCCCTGTTACCAGTAGCTGTCTCCAAGAGAAAATCCTCACTTACTAACTGGCTTTTCTTGCGTCTCATTTTTATAGATCTACTCATCCTTATTTGGAAAATCCACCACCACCCAAAAAAAGGCTTTTAGAAAATGGTTGTAAATCTGACTTCTTTGCAAGTGACTGTGTATATTGTAAATAGGTATAAAGGCCTTTTTTTCTAAATAAGGACTTAACTGTCTGTAACATGAGACTTCAAACTAAACCACTAACTCAGTGAACTACTTACAGTTTGTCTGACATCTCTCACAAATTAATTATAAATGTTTTTTAAATCCTCAAAGACATTATCTGTGGTCTTTTCTCCCCCCTTTCCAGCCTAGCCTGCGTGCCCAATGTCCTTTCTTTCAAGTTGCCCACAGTATCTCCATTTAAACTAGGCTAGTAACCAAAACGATGCGGACCTTCTTTAGGAAACAGTGTGGGAGACTGGGAGTCCTGCCGTAAGATGGCCTGGAAGTATCTGGGCGTCTTGCACCTGGCTCCTCGCCACCTCAGTGTTGTTCCAGTGTCCTAAGGCCCTTTGTAAACTCCTTTCTGGCTGCCGGTATGTGGCCATAGTGCCCCCTTCCGAGCGTCGCACAGGGCGTTCCGGTGATTGACGCAAGCAGGAGACAGCCCCGCCTCAATCGTGGAAATAGATTTGCATGTAGCCCACATTAGCTTCTCTTGCATAGAACATAATAAGGACGTGTCTTCGGTGACACTCATGTTCTACTATAGCTTATTTTCAAACAAGGGTAAAAAATGAGAAAAGTGTACAGAATTAACCTAGAAACCTTGCTGTAAACTGGCTCGTGTCAGACCTGCCCGTAATGGACCTTTGCCATCTCATGCCATCTGCCTGAAAACGGCGAGGTTTATACTGTATCGATGTCTATTTTCTTGTTTTTGCTATGAATATAATTACAGTATTTTAATATTTAGTTACTTAATTTGTTCTACTAGTTGGATACAGAACACACAAATCCAGGGAGACTAAAGCTGGTTGGGGCTTAAGAGAGAAGTTTAGTTTACAGGAAAAAAGGCTTTGGTGGTGGGATTTTTTAAATGTGTGTTATGTACATATATATATATACACATATATATATAAAAACAAATGAAAAACAGTTAATCTAGATTTTAACATTTTCAGATATTTAGCGATAATACTATGAACAATTCTAAAAGCCCTGTGATTTGAAAAAATGTCCAATTATCTATGGCCCAAGCAAGGAAGGACAGGCCTTCACACCCTCCTGGAGGTATCATACAAAGGACAGTGGCTTCAGCTTTCCCAACTTTCCATCTTTAGACCCTGGTGACAGGCACACTTATGCACTAAAATGTACATATATGCACATGCATTCAAAAATAGGCATTGGTACAATAGTAATCTTGTACCTAAGGGGCTGAAACCAGCTTAAGAACAAATTTGTTCTTCCTGATAACTAGGTCTCCAAGAGAAAATATAAAGGCTGCTTTAGTGCCTTATGCTTACTAAATTTAACCCTTTATTTACCCAGGTTTGAGCCTACCGTCTATTTATGATTACATATCAAAATTAATACACTTCCATTTCTAAAAGTTCAAATACACTTGTTAGAAAAAAGGATTATTGGCATTAATACTTTAACGTGAAGAAAAATTGTGTTCTGTTTTCCTTCCTGTGTCTTAACTCTTCCCCACGCTCCCGCCCCCCCAACCCCTGGCCCACCATCTTACTTCACTTCTAATAAATAGTGCTGGATGTTCAAGAGTGGCAGGAATTGTGCTATCACATAGTCGTGGGCTTTGCCCCTGTCCGGCCCTATAGATGAGTTGTAGCAGTGTTATTCTACACTTTTTAAAAGAAGCATCCTCCTTGTGTCTATGAACTGTGTTTACCCCAAACCCAACGGCAGAGGCGTCCTTTAAAGACTTGAATATATGAATGTGTGTATGTAGTTACTATAAGGTTATTCCTCTCTGTAATATGAAGTTATATGGGATTAACACTTTGAAACTTTCCAACACAACTTCCATAACTAGAAGGTGGAAACCAAAACCCTCATGATAGTATTTCCTCTGGCAGCTGGTGCTGTGGGCAACTGTTTCATTCAGTGGGGTTTCATTTCTTTTTTGCTTTCTGATGCAGAAATCACAAATCACTCACACATGCAAGTACACTCACGTACAGAAACTAATTGTTTCTCTTGATGTCTTTCTGTGTTTCATGTACATATGTTTACCAACATCTGTTCTCAGCATGCACATCCACCTTCGTGTGGTCTGTGTTCCTTCTCTGAGAGTACCTCACAGGGCTCCTGCCTGATCTGTGTAGCTCATTTGTTCATCCGCCCATCTATTCTAACATTTGTGTGTAGCGTGCAACCACCGTAATGTCCTGCTTCAGAAGAGGAAAACAGCTGCCCATAGCAGCCATCCGTCTGGATAATAGCAAAACACTAGATAAGTTATTTTGCACTTTCCTATGTATAAAATTGGTAGAAACTTATTTTTTGCTTTGTATCATTTAAATACATTTTGTTTTGGTAAATGAACTGTGTATAAAATATTTATGCCGTTAAAACTGTTTTTAGAAAGTATTTTTAATTTCAGCAAGTTTGGTTACTTGTTGCATGACTATTAACACAGCTGACTTTTTGTGTCAGTGCAATGTATATTTTTTTGTCCTGTTATTAACTTGTAAGCCCTAGTAACGGCCGATTATTTGTACAGCAACAGAAGTAAACTGAAGATACTGGCTAAGACTGGATTGATTGTGGACATTTGTACTATACTGCAGAATCCAATATCTGTTCTTTGGTGGTTATGTAAAAGGCCTGAAGAATTACTATCTAGTGTGCAATCTGTGATAACTGAATGTTCATTGTATATCTGTCTCTGATGCAAAAAGGTAGAGTAACACAATTACAATACATGATTAAATGCAATAGTCCAGGTACTTTTTTTTTCGTTTCCAATAAATACCTACTATTTACCACCCAAAGAAAAAAAGTTGTTCTTAAGCCAGTTTATTCAGGGAAGGAGAAACAAAACAAAACAGAAGGCAGCTAGTTCTCTAACCTTTATATAGCCCTTTCCGAGTTATGAATATCTCTTTCAGAAGTTCCTGCTCACAGAAATGTTGGCCGTTAGGGTCTGCTTCAAGCTCTAGTTTGATCCATCTGTAAATGCTTCCTGCATCGAGCTTCCCAGTTGGGCTGGCTTGCTGGGGCTGAGGAGTGTGCGTGTGGACGAATGCAGGGAGAGACAGCTGACTTCCGGACGGCAGACTCGATCGCCGCGTGGTTTGGGCTCTCTCTCACTGAACCTCATTCTGTATCCATCACCTTGTGTAAAGTAAGCAATAGTAAATCATCTGTCCCTTACCCCTGCCATAGTCCCATCAGGAATATCTTGGTATCCTGCCCTTTATCTGGAAGCACCACACCTACTCTCATAAGCTAGTCTTTCCATTTCAGTCTTCAGGCTGACACTTAACTCACAAATCCATTCTTACTGTTACTAGCTTATTTAGTTTGAAAACTGCTTTCTGAGTATAGAAAACACTTTTTAAAATTTATTTAAGCTGCTTTAGCAACTCTAATTTTCTTCTTTCTAAAGATACTAACAAAATCCCAGTTCCCTGTAAGCTTGAACGGCAGAGTCCCAAAAATTTGAGGATGTTTGTGCTTATTACAAGTCCCACCTCAGTGCAACTCCCTTTAGAGACAGAGAGGAAGGCCAAGATCTTCTAAGAATGAACAGCCATTTCTTCAACAATAGAGTTGATGGTAAGAGAAAACGGTCATTCCCATTTCTTTAATGCAGTACTACTCCTGGTCCTAGTGACCTCAAGAAACACCGTAGTCAAGGATGGGCACTGCTGAAATTCTTTCAGGATTTAAAGGACAAACATGCAAATGATCACTCAGTCCCTTTTCTGCCGTTTCCTTCTCCTCTCCTATAAAATGACACGTGCACCCATTTCAGCCCCTTCAAAGCATTGTAGAAGACGCAGGCCAGCAGAATTGGCTTAGCATTGGCTTTGTCTCCTTACCACTACTGTCATTTTCCCCACCCCTTGCAAAGCTCTTTTTTATTTACTGTTCCTTTTGACTTTTGCTGGAATGGCAGCAAGCCGAGCTCCCACACTGAGAATCAGCGTGGTGTTTTGGAGAGCCCTGAAATAGGAATTAAGAGCCGGAGGCTGCAGCCGCTCCCTGCTTGTGAACTTGAGAAGCAGCTCAGTGCACAGGTTTTCCTGTGTCCGGGGCTTCCTGGGAGCAGGGAGGGATTGAGACGGTACTTCCTTGACTTCTTGATTTTAGGACCTTTTGGTCCTTAACTATCAAGGACCCCTACACTTCTGTTTCTGTGGCTTGGGTCTATCAATAGTCAATTGTATTAGGAATCAAGAGATTTTAAAAACATGCTAATTCATTTAAAAATAACAATGATAAAAACCATTATATATTAACACCAATTATTTCTATGAGGAAAAACCTTCCAAGCCAAAAAAAAAAAAAAGAGTGGAATTGTTTTACAATTTTGCAAATCTCTTTAATGTCTGGCTTAATCGAACACAGGTGGATTCTCCTATCTGCTTCTACATTCCATCTTGGGATACTTCATTTTGGTCAAAGCATAGGAGAAAAATCCAGGCTCACACAGGTATGTGGTTGGAAAAGGGGGGAGGGAGGAATATATTAATAGCCTACCCAGATTGTTGTTTATTTAAAGATAATAGTCTGTTTCTTAAAGTCTGATTACTGTATGGTATCTGGAACTGCATCAGTGAACTTTTGGTCTGTCTTGCATGGTGACCCCATCGCTTACCCATGCATAATTTATAGCAAACACTGGTCATTTAGACAATATGGGGTCACTGATGGACCACTGTGGATGTGGGTGGAGACTGTCCACATGCTGACATATTTCACTACAAAATAGATTTTTAATAATTATATATAATATCAAAGTACCACCAGCAGCCTTGGGAAATTCTAAGCCAAACTGTTTTCTAGGAGAATTTTTGCTTAAAATGTAATAAAACGTAAGATTTTACCATTGGCAAGAGTTTGCTGTTTCTTTTGAAACAACAGCTTACTTTGTTGATTTCAGGAGCATCCCTGCCCAAGAACCACAATGTGACAGTTTTTCAAGTAAACCTGGTGTGCACTGAGAGAAACCCCTAGTCAAGCTCACAGCTTTATTACCACAGCGCATTTCTTCAAGATCAACATTGTACTCCAGGATGGGGGTGCCTTATGGGTACTTCTCAGATATGTCATACAACTTAATTGTCAAGTTTTCAAGATTCAATAAGAGCATTTTTTATTCTTCTCTAAAGACATTCTTAAGTGAAATGGCACTTTTTTTTTATAGCAAGTGCTTGAGATAAAGAGAAAGAATATTGAGATCCTAACCAGCAGTTTGGTGCCCCTGGCTTGATCTGTGTGTAGATTCCAGCAGTTTTACCTACCATGGCTTCCGCACCTCAGTTCAGTACAGCTATCAGAGCAAATGTTTTTAGTATTGCTGTGAAAACAGTCTTATCCTGCAGACCCCACAAAAGGCACTCAGAACTCCCAGGACTCTGTGAACCAGACTTTCAGAAGCATTGGTTCAAGGAACCCAAGTTGTCAAGAAGCATGTTGCGTGCAATCTCGTGTGGGAACAGTGCTCCTCGTCACAGGCCTGGGCATTCCAGCTGGGCTCCCACTGAAACCCGCCAAGTGCAAGACCAGGCAGCCACACTGGCCATCGGAATACCTCCTCCTCAGCTCAAAGCGACACAAAGACCCAAGTGTGCATCTCTGAAGCGTTGGAGTTTGTAACGCCTTTTTCCTTTTTTAAGATTTTGTTTATTTATTTGACAGAGACACAGCAAGAGGGAACACAAGCAGGAGGAGTGAGAGAGTTGGGGAAGCAGGCTTCCCTCCGAGCAGGGAGCCCGATGCGGGGCTCGATCCCCAGACTCCGGGGTCATGACCTGAGCCGAAGGTAGATGCTCAACAACTGAGCAACCCAGACGCCTCTCTAATGTCTTTTTTCTTTTTTTTTATTAGTCAGTTCTTTTAATCAAGACTTTCTCGTTTTAATCAAGTAAAAAAAAAATGTTTCAGGGGTACCTCAGTGGCTCTGTTGTTAAACGTCTCCCTTCAGCTTGTGATCCCAGGGACCTGGGATCGGGTCCCGAGTCCGGCTCCTTGCTGAGTGGGAAGCCTGCTTCTCCCTCTCCTTCTGCTGCTCCCCAGCTTGTGCTCTCTCTGTCAAAAAAAAAAAAAGTAATATTTTCATGCTAGGGATAGTTCTAGCAACTGTAATACCCTGATGGGGAGCATGGCAGCAGAGAGTCAGTCCCGGGGTTCAGTTCCCATTCTACCACTGACTGTGAAATTGGGCTCTCTTTCTGCATTTGAGTTTCCTCACATCTAAGTTTTGTGTTATGATACCTGCCCCCGAGAATTATTATAGGAATTAAATTCGGTTACTTAGCTATGGAACATGTAGTGCCGGAGACATACATGTTCTCAATATATGATGGTGTAAGTGTGGAAATAGGAACATAAAAGGAATGCACTAAAACGGTTCTAAAAGTCTAAAGATCACCTGACTGGCAGGTGGTTGATCTTTGGTTAGATGCACAGTAGCCAGAATGTTAGGTGTGGGCAGAGAGGCCTGAGAGATCACCTGCCCTTACCCTCACTTAAGAAGAGAGGAAAGGGATTCAGAGAGAGGGTTGCTGGTCCCAGAGCTGTGCTGGTGCCGAGTGTCCTTCTCACCCCACCCCTGCGCGCTACCTGCCAGGGGGATGCTCTCCGCAACAGTTCCCAGATTGCATTTTCCTTTTTTGTTTGTTTTTGGTGATGCAGTGAAAATGTACTTGGGATTTGTTTTCAGTATCATCCACACATAATGATGCCTTATTTTATTAAGAAAATAAAACACTAGAACTTCAGTCTTGGCCTTCAGCTGTCACACTTCCTGCTCTGCTGAGAAAAGGTGCAGGCTGCATTCCAGACCAGAGGACAGTTACTTAAAGACAGAAAACGTATTTATTTATTTGAGAAAGAGAGAAAGAGTGCACAAGCAAAGGGAGCAGCAGGCAGAGGGAGAGGGACAGAAGCACATACCCTGCTGAGCAGGGAGCCTGACACAGGGATCCATCCCAGGACCCAGGGATCATGATCGGAGCTGAAGGTAGACGCCTAACTGACTGCGCCACCCAGGCTCCCTCTAAATGCTATTTCTATTCGCAAAAGGGAGCCACTCTTTTGCAACCTCATTAGAAACAAATCCTAGAATGAAACTCAACCTAAGGAGCTGTTGTAAAGTTAAGGATCATCACAGTCAGGCTCCGCAGACTGATTCTGCCAAAGAAGAAATGGTGCTATCAAAGCCATGTTATCAAGTATGTGTCTGGCTCAAATTTGGGTCCATCCACCTGGATGTATTTTGCCTTCTTCAAAAATACAAAGGCAGTTTTTGTGTTTCTGCTGGTATCTCGTCTACTAGCCTTGAGGATGATAGAAAAATGACCTGACTACCCTCTTCACGAACTTTCTAGCCATAAACCAAAGGCTTACCTTTGTGTAGGTGTCTGTAACTCAGTTTTCAACAAGTCTACTTCTCACTGTTTCTAATTCAGTAGAATGACACTCTCTTCGCATTTGTTTTCTCAGCTCTGCAGTCTTCTTACTAGTCTGGTATTTTGTCATCTCATCTTTGATATGAATTAAATTCATGTTCTTCTAAGTTATATGTAAGGTGCCCTCCAGAACTAAGGAAATTTGAATGTTTAAGGTAGAACCCCACTGAGAGTTTGAAATGCAGGTACTCGGGCACATTCAAATTTCCTTAGCTCTGGAGCGCACCTCCTACCGGCCCAGCGTAGAAACCTTAAGGTCTTTGTAGCCACACCAGAGAAGAAAGCTGGCCCTCCTAATGGAGAGGTTTAAATATTCCAGTGCAGGCCCCACCCCTCAGTGCTGCCCATCAGACAACTCAGAGAGTGGGACCCGCTGTGGCATCCTGTTACGGAACCAGCTGACAGATCCTGCCAAGGCCCAGAATAGCCTCCCCTGCAGATCTCATCATTACAGTTTCCTAAATTGGATGTTTAAACCATTTTATTGAGCTTTAATGAACATACTATAAAATTCATCGATTTACAGTGTACGGCTCAATGGGTTTTAGTATGTTTACAGAGTTGTGGAGCATATCACCCCAAAAGAAACCTCATACCGTGAGCAGTCACTTCCCATCCTCCCTGTCCCCAACCCCGAGCAACCACGAATTACTTCCTGTCTACACATTTGCCTATTCTGATATTTTGTATAATGGAGGCAATATGTGGTCTTTAGTAACTGTCTGATTTCACTTAACACATATTTAAGAGTCATCCATATCGTGGCATGGATCAGAGCTTCGTTCCTTTTTATTGCTGAGCCTCAGCCCACTGCACGGATATGTCAGACTTGACTCATGTACCATTTGATGTTGCTTCCACTTGTTCACTCTTTGTGAATAACACTGCTGTAGACATTTATGTGCAGGTTTTTGTGTGGATGGGCATTTGGCCTCTTGGGTGGAACTGCTGGATCATAGGATAACTCTACGTTTAACATTTTGAGGAACTGCCAGACTGTTTTCCAAAACCATTGTTCCATTTTACTTTCCCTCCAGCAGTGTATCAAGTCGGTTTTTACACTCAGGGAACAGCCCCAATCAACACGCGATACCCCTCCTTGTCATGTACAGGCCCTCATTAGAATGTCTCTTTCCGAGATGAGCCACTTTCCAATACACCTTCAAGAAGGTATCTGGTAAGGAAGCAAGTGACAGCCTGCTCCGGCCGCCCCTGAATGCACCGAAATCTGCTCCTATTTGGGTTTTCCTGCCACCTCTCCTCCTTATTCCCTCCCTAGATCCAGCCAAGTGAAAGGCCCTACCTGTAGAGACCATAGTCACAGAACCTTCAACAGTGTCTCCCCAGGTCACCTGGAAATTCTTTTGAGGGCAGGGGAATGTATCTGAGGGCTCTCATTCAGAATTTATAAGAAGTTCTGTAGGTACTGGTTTTAGTTTTATTTTTTTACTCTCAGTGTGTACACTCGGTCACTGCTACTCAGCTGAGGGGCCATATTTGAATCAAGACCTAGCTCTTAACTTGCTTTAAAATAGAGTTGCCAACACGAGGTTTCCAGCTACAGCTGAGAGAGAGATGGGCATAGCCTCTCTCTCCTCTCCCCAAGAAGGATCTATAAAGCTGGACAAAATTGATGATTTCACTGTTCTGGAAATCAAAGAAAGATCTACAATAATATGAGAGGCATTGATGCTTGAACAACTGCTGCACAGGGCGGGTCTTGGCAGCCCATTCTGCTGCCAGCTTCGGTGACATGAGGGTTTGGTCGGAGCACGACAGAACTGTGAGGACCACAGCAGTCCAAGAGGACGCACTAGACCTGAAACAGTGGGTGAAACCTGAACCCAGTAAAGTTGTCAGTAGAAATGGCAATCTCAGCAGAGACTGAGTGGGGTGAGCTAATGGCCCCATTAGCCTGGAATTGTGTGGTTGAGTCAAGCAACTTCTTGGATGAGGCTATGCCCATACACAGTGGAGACCTGAAGAAGGTCTCAGGGATCTACATACACTGGGCTGACCTTGACACTGCCCACAGTATCCTCACAGGCAAAAGTGATCAATAGAGTATCTTCAAGATTAAAAGGCGCCATGCTTCAAAAGACAGCATTAAGAAAAATAAAACAACTGAGTGCCTCTGTGAGGCAAAAATGGTAGTGCACTCATTTCTTTCTCCTTGAAGTTTTATCATAGTGGAAGACTTCAACATGACACTATCAGAAATGGACAGATCTAGCAGGCAGAAGATCAACTAGGATATAGTTGAACTCAACCCCATCAATCAACCACATATAATTGACATCTATACACTATTTCACCCAACAACAGCAGAATACACATGCTTCTCAAGTTCACATGGAACATTCAAGACCACACTTTGGGTCATAAAATACATTTTAATAATTTTAAAAGGCCAGGAATCATACAATGTCTGCTCTTAGGGCACTAAGGAATTAAACTAGAAATCATTAGCAGGAAAATCCCAAAATACATGGAGATAAGTACCACACTTCTAATAACACATTAGCCAAAGAAGAAATCTCAAGAGAAAATTAAAGGTATTTTGAGCTAAATGAAAATGAAAACACAGCTTATCAAAATTTGTGAGATGCAGTGAAAGCAGTTCCTAGAAATATATACCATTGAATGCATATATTAGAAAAAAAAATCAAAAATCAATTACCTAATTTCCAGCCTAAGAAAATAGAAAAAAGAGCAAAGTAAATCCAAAATAAGCAGAAGGAAAAAAATAAATAATAAAATTTAGAGCAGAAGTCAGTGAAATTGAAAAACAAAATCAATACAGAAAATCAGTGAAACCAAAAGCTGGTTCTTCAGAAAAATCAGTAAAATTAGTAAGCCTCTTGCCAGGCTGGGGCACCTGGGTGGCTAGTTGTTAAGCATCTGCCTTTGGCGCAGGTCACGATCCCAGGGTTTGGGATTGAGCCCTGCCATGGGCTTCCTGCTTCTCCCTCTCCCACTCCTGCTACTTGTGTTCCCTCTCTTGCTGTCTCCTCTCTCTCTGTCAAATAAGTAAATAAAATCTTAGGAAAGAAAAAAAAAAAAAAAAAAGGCCTCCAGCCAGGCTACTTATAAAAAGAGAGAAAGAGGGAGAGAGGATACAGATTACTAATATCAGAAAAGAGAAGACAAGACATCACTACAAATCCTATGGCAATTAAAAGAATAATAAAGGAACACTGTGAACAACTCTATGTCCACAGATTTGATAATCTTGATGAAATGGACCAATTCCATTAAAGACAACTTGCCAAAGCAATTTGCCAAATTATCTGAATAGGCCTGTATCTATTAAGGAAATTAAGTTAATAATTAATATCCTTCCAAAACAGAAAGCACTAGGCTTAGATGGGCTCACTGGTCAATTCTACTAAACATTTAAGAAACAAATTCTAACCTGGGTTGGATTTATTGCATTTTCTTTATAGTTATTTCTAGTTTTCAAGTTTGTCCGATGATCATAAAACCATTCAACAGATAGGACAGATTTAAATTCCCGCAAATAGGCTGGGGTTCACAGGTGGGACATTGTGAGACCAGATTGCTTCGTCAGCTGCAACAGCAAGCCACAATGGGACTGCTGAGCCCTCTCTTAGGGTCAAATGCAGTCTGATGTCATTGATGAGAACCCTAAGACTGTATTTTTCAGCTGAGATTTAGTCTTACAATTCTTTGGTTTTTTTTTTTTTTTTAATTATTTATTTATTTGACAGAGAGAGAGATCACAAGTAGGCAGAGAAGCAGGCAGAGAGAGAGGAGGAAGCAGGCTCCCTGCCGAGCAGAGAGCACGATGTGGGCCTCGATCCCAGGACCCCAAGATCATGACCTGAGCCGAAGGCAGAGGCTTAACCCACTGAGCCACCCGGTGCCCTAGTCTTAAAATTCTTATCTCCTGTGCATTTTAAATTCTTCATCCTTACCCAAATTTTATCTCATTAATTGGATGAACAGCACTCTGCACCCCAACCAGCTAATTCCATCCCCTTTGACGGTGATGTCTTTCATTTTACCAGAATGAAGGATCCAGCCAAATTCTTCATTCTTTTTATATTTTTCTTGTCTGGCCCTTGGTCATAATTCAGTAGTCACTTTATGAAAAATAGTGATCAGTATTTTTGTTACACGATTTTTTAAAAATGCTTTTAAGCAACATCTGAGAAGCTCAAATACAGCAAGTTTTATGAAATAAAATGAAATGTGATCCAGAGTTCAGCTGTGGTATCTAGGTAGTTACACAATCCCTTTGTGAAATTATTTTATTTTATAAAATAAAAATTATTTCATTCTTAAAAAAAAAATTCTAGCCGTTCTCTACAGTCTTTTTTGGAGATTAGATTGCAGATACTTTCTAGCTCATTCCATGAGGCCAGCGTTACCCTAATACCAAAACCAAAGACATTAAAAGAAAACTATAGACCATTATCTGTCATGAAAATTAGATGCAAAAAATATTAGCAAATCAAATCCAACAATGTATAAAAAGAATTATACACCATAACCAAGTGGGACTTACCCCAAGTAAACATAGGTACTCTAACACAATATTAGAGAAGAACAAAGCTGGAAGACTGACACTACCCAACTTGAAGACTTACTTACTGACAGTAAATTATAAGTCATAAGCTTACATATAATAAGCTCTAAGTAAGACTTATATCTACAATAATCAAGACAGTGTGGTAGCAAAAAAATAAAACATACAGGTCAATGGAACAGGACACAAAGCTCAAAAGCAGAAGCACATAAATACAGTCAATTTTGACAAAGGAGCAAAGGCTATACAATGGAGCAAAGATAACAAAGGGCAGCGGAACAACTGGACATCCATATGCAAAAAAAATAATATAGAGACAGATGTTACACCTTTCACATAAATTACTTCAAAATGGCTCATAAACCTAAATGTAAAGTGCAAATCTGTAAGACTAGAATATAACATAGAAAACCTAGATAACCCTGGGTATGGCGATGACAACATCTAATTTGTTGTTGCATCAGAGTTATTACATCCTAGTAACTATGTAATAGCTACATACTATGTAGTAATTACACCATAGTATACTATCAAAAGGCACAGTTCGTGAAAGGAGGAATTGATAAGCTGGACTTAACTAAAAATGAAATTTCCGGGTGTGCCTTGGTGGCACAGTCATTTGAATGACTAACTCTTGGTTTCAGCTCAGGTCTCAGGTGTGATCTCAGGATCCTGAGATCAAGCCCCAAGTCAGGCTCAGCATGGAGCCTACTGAAGTTTCTCCCTCTGCCCCTACCCCCATTCCCTCCCCTGCACACACACTCTATAAAATAAATCAATAAATCTTTAACAAAATAATTAAATTTCTGCCCTGCAAAAGGTATGTCAAGAAAATGAGAAGATAAGCCACAGACCAGTAGAACATACTTGCAAAAGACACGGGATAAAGGACTGTCATCCAAAACATAAAAGAACTCTTCACAATAAGAAGACAAGCAACTGGGGTGCCTGGGTGGCTCAGTTGGTTGAGCATCTGCCTTTGGCTCAGGTCATGAACACAGGGTCCTGGGATCAAGCCCCACATTGGGCTCCCTAACCATCAGGGAGTCTGCTTCTCCCTCTGCCCCTCCCCCTGCTCATGTTCTCTCTCTCCCTCCCTCCCTCCCACTCTCTCCTCAAATAAATAAAATCAACCAAGGAAAGGAAAGAAGAGGGGAGGGGAGGGGAAGAAAGGGAAGGGAAGAGAAAGAAAAAGAAAAGGAAAGAAAAAGAAAAACAACCCCATTAAAAAATGGGCCAAAACCCTTCACAGGCATTTCCCCAGGGAAGATCTACAAATGACAAGCATATGAAAAGATGCCCGTGCTCCTGCCTCCTCCTGGGTTCCTCTGGGGGATGGGCCACTGAGGAGACTCCAGCATTCGCCATGGGCCAATGAAAAGCCCAGGGATTTTTCATCTTTTGGATGGATTTCAGAGGCTGAAAACAGCTACTGTTCATTTCTCATACAGAATCAGAAACCTGCTGATTTCTGAAGCAAGTTGGGCTGCTGCTCCTTTCAGATTTCCATTCCCTGAGCCAGTGAAACAGACACACCTGCGGGTCCACGATGGAGGATGAAGGTACCCTTGACGGGTCCCAGCAGCAGACCCGAGGTCTCCGCCCAGAAGGGAATGTTCCTTTCGGGCAGAACTCTGCTCCTCCACACCAAGATGACATTCTCCATTAGAAAACTGCAGTTTGGTGCCACCACATCCTGCTGCTATTTTTCCTTCCCCATTCCTTTATCATAAAGTAACTGCATGTGCACAAGCATATTGCATTTTTGTAACTAAATGGCCAGTGGTATGTTTAGATCAACATCAAGTGGAGATGGGATGGGGAAAACACTGGTTCTGTGAAAATACTCCTCTCCATTCACAGCATGCTCATTCAGATCTTACCTTTATATTCCAGTAAGCTACTTTGTTCTCACTTTTCAACAAAAAAAGAACAACATAAAAACCCTTACATACCTTGTTCGATGGGAGAATTTTAATTTTCTTCATTGATCACTATAAAGTCAAGGAGAATGTTACTTTTTTTTATATGTAGCAGTCATATCTAGGGCAATCTGTCTTTAAGTAGGGATGAATTTCTCTAAAATAAATGAATCCTAGATCATTTTCGCTCCACGTGTCTTGTTGAAAAAAAGAAGAAGAAAAGGTGCTCCACAGCACACATCATTAGGGAAATGTAATCAAAGCACTATACATACCTACCAGAATGCATAAACTCCAGAACATCAACAAAACCAAATGTTAGCGTGGATGTGGAAAAATAGAAATTCTCATTCACTGCTGGTTAAGAATGTAAATGGTACAGTCATGTTGCCAGACAGTCTAGCAGTTTCTTACAAAACTGAACACACTCTTACCATATGATCCAGCAACTACAATTCTCGGTATTTAAGGGAGATAAAAAAAAATAATGTCCACCCGAAAGCCTGATGTTTATAGCACAGTGATGTTTACGACAGCTTTATTCATAATTCCCCAAACTCAGAAGCAAGCCAGATGTCCCTTCAGTTGGTGAGTGGATAAACCGTGGTCCATCCAGACAATGAAATATTATTTGGCACTAAGAAGAAATGAGCTATCAAGCCATGAAAAGCTACGGAGGCAGCTTCAAAGCATTCCACTAAGTCAAAGAAGCCCATCTGGAAGGGCTGCCTACTGCAGGGTTCCAACTGCATTCCAGCTGTAGGACATTCTGGGAAAGGCAAAACTATGATTCCTGAAAAGATCGGGGTTAGCAGTGCGGGAGGAATGAACAGGGGAAGCACAAATGTTTTTAGGCACAGTGAAAATACTCTATATGCTACCATGATGATAGGCACATAGCATCAAATGTTTTTCCAAATCCAAAGAATGTACAAAGAATGAACAAAGAATGTTCATCCAAAGAATGAACCCTAATGTAAACTATGTACCTGGATGATTATGATGGGTCAGCGCAAATTTATGCACAACTGTGGTTGGAGATGTAAATCATAGGCTATGAATGTGGTGACAGATAGCTGGAGGGAGGGGGGTGCAAAGTATGGGATATGTCTGTACCTTCCCTTCAATATTATTTATTTCTTTCCACTTGACAAGTTCATGATTTTATTTGGGGTCATAGACAAATAAGCCAGGATTTGCAAAATGATGAGATTAATTACTTAAAAGAAATATATGTGACTTAAGCACAGAGGTTACCTTCCCATCAATTTTACTGTGAACTTTCAACTGCTTTTAAAAAAGTCTTAAGAATGAAAAAAAAAAGAGAGAAAGAAAGAAAGAAAGAAAAAGGGAAAGGGAAAGGGAAAGGGAAAGGGAAAGGGAAAGGGAAAGGAAAAAGGAACCAAAAAGACAAACAAACAAAATACAGTCTGGAAGGAAATAATTGCCAGTCATGTATCTGATAAGGGTTTTGCACCCAGGGATACATAACGATCTCTTATAATTCACTATAAAGAAAAGCTATTCCATGTAAAAATGGGCAAAGATATGAATGGACATTTCATCAAGGTAGATGTACAAATGACAAGCACATGAAAAGATGCTTAGCACCATTAGCCATAGGGAAATGCAACTAAAACTACCTTGAGGTTCCTCTAGATCTCCACTAAAATGGCTATCATTAAAAAAAAAACAGACATGGCAGGGTGCCTAGGTGGTCTGTTGGTTAAGCATCCGATCTTGATTTCAGCTCAGGTCATGATCTCCAGGTCTGGGACCCATGTGGGGCCCCACATCACTGAGCCCTGTGTCAGGCTCTGCAACAGGTATGGGGCCTGCTTAAGATTCTCTCTCCCTCACCCTCTGCCCCTCCCCCACATGTGCATTCTCTCTCTCTCTCTCTCTCTCTCTCTCTCTTTCAAAAAAACAAAATGGACATGCTGGGTGTTGGGGAGGATGTGGAGAAACAGACCTGTGTACATGGCAGGCAAGAATGTAAGGTTGGCCAGCCACTTCATAGAGATAAGTTCCTATTTGGTCATTTCTTTAAAAGTTAAAGCATAAATATCATTTGGCCCCACAATTCCACCTTTAGAAATCTGAGCGAAGTGGAGACACAAAGCCTGTCCACAAATATTCCTAGGAACATTTTTCTTAAGAACCCCAAATTGGAAACAACCCAAATGCCAATCAACCGGTAGGTAGGTCAATACCATATGGTATTCATAAAAAGGAATGAAGTACTGATATATACCAAAATACTATGCCAGATGCAAAACACTACATATTGTACAATTCCCTTTATAGGAGATGTCCGGAAAAAGCAAATTTCCAGAGACAGAAAGCAGCGCAGTGGTTGCTGAAGCCTAGGGGTGGGAGCGGGGATTAGGTGCAAATGGGCACCAGGGAACTTTGTGGAGTGATGGAAATAGTGTTAACCTGCAGGTGCTGATGCTTGCACGGGGTTCCGCTGTGTTCACTCTATCTTACTTGCTGACGACTCAGTTGTGTCTGTCTGAGCTGTACTAACTAAAGCCTTCGGGTTCCTTTTCTTCACAAGTTTTTGAGATTAAAACTGATCAAAAGTATACTTCATAAATTACTTAAAACTGTTCTCAAACTTCCCACTCTTTTAGGTCCTGTCTGAAGTCTGACATCGCACATTCTTGAACAGAATACCACCGGACCCAGTGAACTCAAGCTGGACACACGGTGGAAAGGGGAGTCTGAGAGCTCATACCCAGGAACCGTACGGTCGTGCTCTAAGTTTGACGGCAGCTGGAGATGTCAGTCTCTGAGAGGACAGCTTTAGGTAGATCGTCCCTTGGTGATTTCCACTACCTAGGCAATGAGGCTTTTGCTCTACCCACCCATGTCCCTTGTACACATTAGAGAAGCAGGCTGTATTTTCTCAGTTCCTTTTAGAAACTCACTTGCCATTATCAAATACCATTCCATTCATCAACCCTTACTAAATGACTCAATGTTACCTGATGATTCAAGAAAGTTCTTCCCTTTGGCACAGGAAAAGGAAGACGATGGGATTGAGGTAGGACAGATTTCTGATGTGGGTTCATTTGTCTAGACCTGCTTTTTATTTGCAGCCACAGCATACAGATTCCCAAATAGAGCTCCTCCTCAAAGAGTGACTTTTACACTTTGTAAAGTTTCCAGAGCAGATGGAGAAAGCTGGCTGCAGACTGTAGGGCAGACAGATCCTCTGTGGAGGTCAGAATGGTGGTCTCCCATCCCCACCTCAGCTTTACACATTTGTCACTGCCCCAATGGGCATCTACCTCCTAGAGCATGCACCTCGGTCTCTGTCCCTATGATTAGGTGGAAGTCGGCAGTTCTTGTTCTTGGGGCCAGGATCACAGCCCCATGAGGGCTGTCCGGGAGACACCGCAGGTTTGCTGAAGCCAGCAGATGGGCTGTCTACCATTCAAGGACCTCTTAATGTTAACACCAAATATGATTGCCTTTTCAGTCTACCAGATCGTCACTTTGCACTGGATCTGGGCAACAGAAGAAGAGAAGAGAGGAAGAGAGGAAACTAAGGATTACAGATCAGCTCCTCTATGCGGGACACAAATCATGGTACTTTCTGTGAGCTTTTTGTACCTAATCCTTAACCCTAAGAACTAGGAATAATTGACATTCATTTTAGGGTCATGCAAAATGAAAACCAGGGTGGGCGGGGAAGGGCTGGCTGTCCAAGGAAGACAAGTAGAAATGTGCACAGTTGGGTCTTAAGACTCCAAACCTATTCATTTGTTCAGAAGGTTGGAGCCAGACACTGGGGGACACAATGACTGATCAAAACCACTACCGTGGAGGCACCTGGGTGGCTTAGTCATTAAACATCTGCCTTCAGCTCAAGTCATGAACCCCAGGGTCCTGGGATCAAGCCCTGCACTGGTCTCCTTGCTCAGCAGAGATCCTGCTTCTCCCTCTCCCGCTGCCCCTGCTTGTGTTCCCTTTGTCTATCAAATAAATAATCTTTTAAAAAAGAAAAACAAAAAAACCCACTGCCATTCAGTGGCCAGAGAGCCTAAAGCTCGAGTGGGGACCGGATGAGAGATTCACAAAAGTAAATGCATCATTATAAGCTGTGGAAAATGTAAAAATTCTGTGCCCTTTCTATTAAAAGGACATCACCTTTCAACACACGTGCTCTCTCATCACAGAGATCTGGACCCGAGCCCTGAAGGTGTCACTGCAGATGCCGGTGACGGAGTACGCACAAGATGTGGTGCTTGCACGGCTGTGGTCAGTTTGTAAACACTAGCTGAATGAACGAACGAATGATTCTTCTCCAGTGAGAAAATGGCACAGCAGAGTCAAAATGTGATTTGTCTCAATTTTATTTTCCTATCTCAGTTTTGGTAAAAGATTCAGAGAACTTGACACAAATCATAAGCTATCTCCCACCCATATACAGTAGATGCCCACACTTTCTACTTTTTTCTTTTGCACCGAACAAGGTGATCCTGTCTTTGTTCAAACCAAAGTAGCAAGGAAGAGAAATTATAAATGAAACAAAAGGGGGTGGGAGAGGGTATAGGTGTGATCTTTTTATTCACAGACAGTAAATGTATACACACCACCACGAGGGAAAAAGCACTGAGGAGACACCTGCAACCCACAGGTTAAAAAGTCAAGCAATTAGTACAAGGAGAATACCTCCAAAAATAGCAAATTTGGAACAAGTAGCCATTACTGTGAACGAAGTCCCCAGTCTTTTATTTTCCTTCCACCACATTCCTACATTGGAATTTAAGCTCGCTTCACAGCGCGAATATAAAAATGATTAAAGTCAGGGTTTTATGGCAATCTTTTGCTAAAATATATTCTATTTTCATATACATGCTATAAAAGTACACTAAAAAGGTCAGTCGTTAGAGCTCTGTTAAAATTAAGAATTTACTTTTTACATATAGAATAATGTCCACCCACCTCTAAAAGTATATTTGAGAAAAGCTATTACTGTGACCCCCAAATATTTCTAGTTTCATATTTTGTTTATAATAAGGATTGATTTTATAATACGTGTATTCAGTAATGCTCTCTTACAATTCTGCATTGTAGTGCCTCACCAACCACGTAAAAGAAAAATGCGGAGGGAACCGCGCATGTCCACGCAGTTCTTATTGTGCAAATCCTCAAGTTTTCAATGTAAGTTTCCGTGACAAATTTTTCATCATATTTTTAACCTCTGCTAATCTAAATTCTTTTCTGATCAGCACTTGGAGCTTTTAATGAGACAAATATAAATGAGAGGTGCTGAAAATTAAACCTGTAGGTGGCCTGACTCTCAAAGCAATCATTCCCTCCTGTAAGAGCATTTCCAGTGCCAATTCTAGGTTTTTACGGGACGGTCTGAAACAATGCTGGCCGCACATGTCCCGTGCGGACTGCGTGCCACACCGAGAACGTGGGCTCCTGGCGCGGGCTCTAACCGGCCCACCTGCAATCCGGTAGCGCACAGGTGAAGCGGCCAGGTGCCAACTCAAGCCATGGACCCCGGGCGGATCCATTATCTCCTATTCCAGGTATAAGAGGAGAACAATCTGTTTCTGACTTAAACAAAAATATTTACTTTTTTCATTAGCAAAACATTCTTGAAAATCTCTTTTTCTCCTTTCTGAACAGCTAGCCACGGAGCACAAGGCCACATTCGGAAGGCTCCATGCCCTCTGTGCACTATACGGTTGTGGAGTGCACATAGCAAGTGCAACTTATTTACAGTCACTGATGAGAATACACTTCTTTTCTGGTTACAGTGTCCAGTCCCACAGAGGAAAGGTTTGGCATTCGTGTGCTTTTGGTGAGATGAGAATCACTTCTGCTTGATTTTCATTCTTGGAAGAAAAAAATCATCAGCTGACATCCTCAGATTTCATGACATGATGTGAAAGACGAAGGGAAGCAAAGATGAGTTGTTAGCAGGTAGTTGGCCTGCACTCATCTGCAGACCGAGCTTCCTTCTTACCAGGTGAGTGTCCAGTGGGCTGCCCGGGGCTTGAGCAGAGAAGCCCCGGGGATAAAGGCACACAGAGCCCTGGCTGGGGATGGCCCGTCTGGCTCTGCATCAGCCACCACCCCTGCTTACGAGCCCCTAGATTGATTTTACGGACTTGAGGCTGTAGGAC
The DNA here is from genome assembly GCA_004023965.1 of Spilogale gracilis. Taxonomy (NCBI): domain Eukaryota; kingdom Metazoa; phylum Chordata; class Mammalia; order Carnivora; family Mephitidae; genus Spilogale; species Spilogale gracilis. The sequence continues at coordinate 32,100 of PITA01015564.1, forward strand.
TGATGAAAACCAGTTCACTGGGAAACAAGGAAAAGCAGAGGATTCAACCAAGAGGGGGCCCGGGGACTGCACCACTGCCCTCTGCAGCCTCCTGAGCTGTGGTCGCCTTTGGAGAGAATCCGTGGAGGATGCCCGCATCATGTTCTTCAGAGCAGAATTCTCCTTTGCTTTGCTTGAACTTTTTTTTTTTTTGCAACTGTCATGTTTTCCAAACAATTTTATCAGGAGTCAAGTCTGAATGTCTGGTCTTTTTGAACTTACCTAAAAGTGGCATGTTTTCCCCTGGCAAATGATTACTTATTTCTTTGAAAAACAGATAAGCTTTCTTTCTTTCTTTTTTTTTTTTTTCTTCTTGGATCCAACTCAGCCCCTCAGAAAGGACTTCAGACTGAGAGGAGGAAGTGCAGAAGAACTAACTTCCTATTGTGCCTTACAAAAAACACTGTTAAAATTAAGAGCAGCTCCAAGTACAAAAGTAAATATTTGTGCAAAGGGCACAACGCCAGAAGCAATCTTAAGACATCCTAAATTTACTCTTTTTCTGTTTGACTCCTTAAAACACAAGTCTTTTACATTATGAAACCTAGCAGGTCAGGGGAAGGAAGTTAACATCAGAAAATACACTTTAGAAAAAGTACAGGATTTTTTTGCTGATAATTTGCTACTTATTTCATAACTTAAATCAAGTAAGTGTTAAATATTCACAGTAATTTCGAGAAGAGACATTCGTGTCGTAAAACTTCAATCTATTGCATTTTCAACCAGTTTTCTGCGCAAGTACAAGATTTCATCTGTCAGTGCTTTTCTGCAGAACTCCTTATGGTCAGTCCTTCCCTTTCTGGATCCAGCTATACCTTCAAGGTGGGCTGCAGGATTCCCTTCTCAATGAGATGAGTCTTCAGGGTTTTATATATATTTAACTGCTGTTCCGGTTGAAGCACCAACAGCTGCTGCAGCACTTTGCTGGGATTCGGACCCCTGAGAACAAAGCGGAAAAGGCCGAGTTCATGCTATTTTGAGAGAGCTAAAGGAAGCATATGCCCCCAAATGAGAAAAAGTCATGCACCTCAGTGTAGAGTAACCACCTTTATTTCATCGAGCTCACTTGAGTGCCTACTCTTAGTGTCAGAGGGAGAGAAAACCCCAGAAATATTCGGCACCGAGAGGCACACAGTCTAGATTTGGGGAGAACGCACAGATGACATTAGTCATCTAGGGGTGCAGATCTAAGTTCTACAAAACTTCTCAAAGGAGAAACTTGAGTTAGAGGTGGGACCAGGGAATGAATCCTGACTGGTCAAGACACAAAAAGCATCCTATAAGGAAAAGAACAAAAGGCCCAGTGGATGAAGATAAGCCAGAAGAGGATATGAAAATATACTTTAAATTTTTAGCTTCAGAGAAACGTTAAGAAATGCCCCTGGGGTATTATGGATGTCTGAGTGACAGGACACAAAGCTGCTGACCTGGCACCGAAGTCCCTACCCAGGATCTACAGTAGGCGCCACAGCCTTTGTCCAAAGAAAGTCTTCCGTGAACCCCAATACAGGAAACAAAAGTGGGTCTTTCCTAGTTGAAAGGAGGCCGAGGAGGCAGACACCCTGCCCTCCTCACCCGACTGCCAGCTGACTGCCAGCTGTCCATGAAGACGAAGTGAGCCCGGGGAGAAGCAGGGCAGAAACGAGGCCGAGGCTGTGGTGCAGCACACTCCCCCCGTTCCTCCCAGGGACGCCTCCTCCAGCAGCCCCCTCCCCACCCTAGCTCTCCTCTTCCCACCTTCCGTGTTGCACCTGAATCAAAAAAGGTCCTAAACAGGACTCTTACCCTTTGCCTGCTCTGACATTTGTATAGTCAGGGGTTCGTGACTTCCCCACCAGACTCTAGAACTCAATGCACTTATACCTGTGTGATCTTCTGCAGTGCTGTTTTGTCAAATTCAGAATGAACCGAATTCAGAATGAATCGAATTCAGATTTCAATGTATATGTATTCTCTGCACTGCCTACAGTCCATCTGAATACGAAAAACAGATTATGGTTCCCTTCTTGTAAAGAGAGATTAGTAAAATCCAATGGAAGACAGCAAGACATAAATGATATATGGAGAAGGGCATCGAATTCTGAGAAAGACATTTACACAGGCAACTAAATTTATGATTAGGAGTGCTCAGTTCAAATGGAATTATAGGAAACAGAAAATCTGGCAACAAGGAAATGTGCTATTTACGGATATCACAACAAAAGTCTTGGATTAAGAAAACCACACCACAGCACTGATTATCCATCCCACGGGTCACCTTCATGCAGGCAGCTCAGCTCCACATGTGCTGAAAGTGTGGCCAGATGACTCTCACCGCCACTGTCTACTCAAGTCAGAGCACAGCTTGTCTTACACTCTTCAAAAGATTCAGCAACTTCATAACAAACCCAGGGTAGAGACCCACAGAGAAAAGGAAGAGTACTGGAGCAAGTTCAGCTAAATGCAAAATTCTGTCAGCAGGTGCTCCCAGCAAGATGTACCCTGGCACTAGCCCTGTATTTCTAATAGTCTAAATATTTGCTTTCAAATGGTAGACAGCGTGGCTCAGCATGACTTTTGTCTATGGAGAGAAGAGCAAGTTAAAAAAAAAAAAAAAAAAAAGTGAGCTAATGCCCAGAAGCTGTCACCATCTGAAAATAGAGTTCTAAGGATTTAAACATGAATTACTAATACTCTGATATACCAGGAACTGCCATATAAATGCATTAAACAGCCCAATTAAAAAGACAAAGGTTGGGGGCACCTGGATAGTTCATCTGCCTTCAGCTCAGGTCATGAACCCGGAGTCCCAGAATGGAGCCCCACATATTGCTCCCTGCTCTGCAGTAAGCCTGCTTCTCCCTCTCTCACTCCCCCTGCTTGTGTTCCCTCTCTAGCTGTGTCTCTCTGTCAAATAAATAAATAAAATCTTAAAAAAAAAAAAAGACAAAGGTGGTCCTTTCGGTTATTAAAAAAAAACCATCAAGCTACATGTTTGTTAGAAAAGAAACATGCTTTAAATAAGGATAAAAGAATGCTAAAAATAAAAGGATTGACAAACACTATATAAATATTAACCACAAGAAGGCTGATGCCATTATTCTAATATCCAACAAAATAGGCTTTAAGCAAACGGTATATAAAGATGGACGTTACAGAATGATATTAGAGAGTGATTCAGTAGGGAGATAGGACAGTCCTGAATGTGTATATACCAAAAACCACCACAGAATACACAAAGCAGAAACTGGCAGACTAGCAATAGATGGGAGAGGGGTGCCTAGGTGGCTCAGTTGTTGAGCCTCAGACTCTTAATTTTGGCTCAGGCCATGATATCAGGGTCATGGGGTTGGACCGAGCTGGGCTCCTTGCTGGCTCTGGAACCTGACGGGGCTCTCTCGGCCCCTCTGCCCCTCCCTGCTTGTGCTTTCTCTCTCTCAAATAGATAAATGTTAAAGTAAATAAATAAACAATCACGGTGGGATATTTTGACGATGCTCTCTTCCTGAAAAACTGAAAAAATGGGAAAAAACCCCAAACCCAACAATGAGTAGAGAAGATTTGGGTAAACCTCACAAGCCTGCACCCCTGCCCTGCAGACACACGTGTGGGGCCACATGGACAGGAACCTCAACAGACAAGATGTGGGACACAGAGCAAGTCTCCACAAATAGTAAATACTGAAATAATAAAGAGTATGCTTTCTGACCACATGGAATGAAAGCAAAAGTCAATACAGGAAGGAGAACGAGGAAGTGTCCATTTGTTTGGAAAGCAATCACCACACATCTAAATAATCTATGTGTCAAAGCAGATATCATACGGAAACCAGGAAGTATTTGTAACTGATAATGAAATATAAATATAACATGTAGGATGAGAGTAAAGCAGTACTTAAGAGGGAATTTACAGTCTTAGATGAACATATTAGACAAAGCTGAAAATCAATAACCTAAGCTTTATCTCAAGAAGCTCAAAGAGCAACAGCAACCTGCATCTATAGAAAGATGAGGGAATGAAAGATGTAAGAGGACATCAATGAAATAGAAAGTTAACAATGAAATAGAAAGTTAACAAAGCCAGAATTTGATTCTTTGAAAAGAGAAATGAAATAAACTCCTAATAAGACTGCTCAAGAAAAATAAAAATTAATATAAAATTCCTACACTGCTCTGGGTATATTTTTAAAATACATGTTTAAGGATCTACAAATATGAGTTCCTAAATATCCTCTGAAGGAAACACCTACTTTCCATGTTCGGCCACTCCGTAGAGTCCATGGAAAATAAAGTGAACATGTGCTTGCTGTGCTCTGTTTTCACGCCCCAAACTAGCATTTTAGGGCAGATCCCAAACCTTACAGGTTAACAACAAGAATAAACCACCCTGCACAAAAAAGCAACACGCCTCCATTCACCCCGCTTCTCCATGCCCCCCACCAACCCGGACAACCATAATCGCTTGGTCTGCTTTATTTTTCTCCGTGGCACTTATTACCTCCAGCTAACAAACTAGGTTTGTTTTTTGTCCATTTCTGCCCCTTCTCTCTTCAACTGCCCAAAAAGAATGTAAGCTCTGAGGGCAGGGACTTTGTTTTTTCCTTTGCTGTATCCATGCCTAGAACATTCCCCAGCACATCCAGGCGCTCAAGAAATGACTGGTGGACCAGATGAATTATTACGTCCTTTTTAGTTAGTATTCACTATCATTGTAGACCACAGTCAATGAGAAACCTGATGATTCAATCTAGTACCATCCATATTACCTAAATTTTACCTTGGTCCTATTAAGGACCATGACATATACTATAATTTAAGTTGTTCAAACATGTGTAAAATAGTTATAATTTAATTATTTCTTCTTAATCATACTTCTCAAGGCTACAGCATGACGCAAACTCCTGGGACCACTATTCCCTTTTTATATTACAAATTACCACTGACTGAAAAAGTAACTCATTCAGAGTAATGCCTACGGAAATGAGAATTCAAAGAAATCATCCCCAAAATCATTTTTTAAAAATCTAAAAGTACCTTATGAAACTTGTGATGTACACGTGCACAAAAGTCGCCATCAAGTACTGACAGTCGAATCTGTCCATGATCCCGCCGTGTCCAGGAATGGTGTTTGCAAAATCCTTCAGAAACAAACAAACAGATGAGCAAATTTTCAAAAAATCATCTGCTATAAAACTCCTACTTGTAAATGTCTCTTGGCACCAGGGGCTCTAAGGAAACCACTACTGGTTTTCCTCACTAAATGCAGACTTACGAGAGCATGTCTCACAAGTTAAAACCTCAACTTTCAAATATGTACCCATGTTAGAATGATTACCAAATTGACCACAAGCATGCAAGTAACACTAATTAAGTTAAAATTAGCACTAATTAAATTAAAAGTAGCATTAAGTCTTTTTAGTTAATAAAGCTTTTTCTAAATCAAAAGCGCTACTGGCTATTATTAATCAGATACTGTTCTAGCTTACTTCTCTGCTTAACCAGAAATTATTGGCTGCTAAGGACATAGAAATGAAGGACTGCTCTTCTAGCACACGCAGGCGACCTAAAAACATCTAAAGGCTATAGCTATTATACCTTCATTTCAGACATGCGAAATAATCTATCATTCAAGAAGAAACCCCGCATTGGAGACCACTAAAGAAAATATCATTCTAAATGTAACATTTCTTGGTTTCAAAGAATTACTGAAAAATTCTTTGGTTACTTTTTGCCAGCACATTTCCTTCCTTCTCCACCCTACTCCCTGAAGCAACAAGAGAGTCATAGTAATTCAATTCCACTCTTCTGTCTTCAGCCTCCACAGGACAGTCTTCATGCATAGCTCTTGCTGGGGTTCACTGTGGGCACGTGTTGTCTCCCCTAGTAGGTGGTGAGCAGCTTGAGAACAGGGACATTTATACACTTCCGCATGCTGCATTTCACCGAACAGAGTATCTTCCCCATTTTAAGTGCTCACTTGAGAGAGTCTGTTTATTTCCCTGGCTTCTGCGTCCCTGGATGATTTGGCCTCCCCCAATTTCTGCAGTCTGATCACTGCCTCTCTATCACAGTCACGGTGCTCTCGCCCCCCTGCAAACAGGCTATGCTCCTCCTCTCCTTTGCCCTCGCTGGGACTCTCTTCCTCGGATCTATACAGGACTCCTTCTCCTCTTCTCAGACCCCTGCTCAAAGGCCACCTCCTCCAGAGAGGCCCGCTCTGTTCACCCCACTTTCAGTAGCCACTCTCTGCCTTCCAATGGCACAACATTCCATCTTAGTGAAGGCATGTGAGAACAGCTGAGATAACAGGGTAAATACATGTGACTTTCTGAGAATCCAAATTAAATGAAACACAGGGATAATTTTACGTATCTGGAAAAGAGATCAGCAAACTGTCCCACAGTCCAAGTCTAGCCCACTGCCTGTTTGTGTAAATGAAGTTTTATTAAAACCCAGTCATGACCATTCATTGACATATTGCCCATAGGACTTTTGCTCTACAGTGGCAGCGTTCAGAGGAGGGGAGCTACAAGAAGATTAATAAGTGATTTCTCCCTTTATAGAAAGAGTTTACTGATCCCAGATCTAGTAAAATGGATGGTTCTATCCAAAGGCTCTCCTACTTGTCTCTTCAGGTGAGACTGTGGCACAACACATAAACTTCAGACAGTTCATAGCTGGGTTTTTGGATGAGAACTTGAAGGACCAATATTATGTTTTTGTCCCAACATTAAGTGATACATATGCCAATTCTATATATGAGGCTGACATAACACTTTAAAAATGTATTCATATGGCCGGTCCCAAATTTATCAGGAGAGAATATACTCAAATCAGCCGGGATGCATTTCTGTGAGGCTGAAACAAATAGGATGTAAAATTTTTGCCCAGAGGCTTAAAGACCAAGAGAGAACCAAATTACAACTGTATTATATTCTCTACTTATATTCTCTAATAATAACAAAGATTCTAAACACACACCTTGATTTTGAAAGCTCTTTTGAATCCACTGGCAAAGAAGCCTCCAAAAGGGCCAATCAAAGATGCAAATGTTGAAAGAGCAATGCTGTGTATCTGGAAAGGATACAAGCTCACGGTTTCCTAAAGAGAAAATAAAGGGGGAAGGGCTTTAACTGCACTAAAACTGTATTTAAGCATGCCACTTAAACTAAGAACCATGATATAAATGTCATGTCAAACCAATTATACCATCTTTTTGGTAACTTCATAAACTTTCAGGATGACAGAAGAAAAATACGTTGTAAATGCTCATTCCCATCCTCTACTCAGCCAGTTCTCTCCATTCCCTCAGTAAGTGTACTGACAGCCCCTAGCACACTAACATCTTGCAGTTGGCAGGATACTCTAGTTCATCTAGAAACTTCTACAACACTTGTACTAAGAATCAGTTGAGTTAATTTCTGAACTTGTTTCTTACCAGAACGTTATGATTATAACTTTTGTATTTTATTTCACTTTAATTGTATATGACAAAAGGAGGGAAAAGTTTGTCTTTAAGTTGCTTTAAAAAAGACCATCAAATTGAGCATGAGCAAGATAGTCATAAAAGATTCAGGGAAGAGATAATAGAAACTGAGAAGAATTCTGCAGGCAAATTATTTTGTAAATGCTTGGCTCTTGCTCCATTTTAAATAGACAAACTACGAATTGTAGACAATGCATAAATAGGGAGGCTTTAGAAAGGTCATTCAGAACACCAATCTCTGGACCTTTTCTCAAAGCAAAGGCCTTGCCCCAATCAAAGACTGGTAGGATCAAAAAGTTTTATAGCAGATAACAGATGGCTTGGACATATTGCACACTCAAGGAGAGAAATAATTTGTTGGTTAACCTGCTCCTCAAAAATTATGGACTTTAAAAAAAATTATGGACTTTAGTTCAAAATATTTCAGATACACATAGGTACATAGCACACAGGTGCAACTATTTGATTCTTTACTTAACCAATCACCCAGCAGTCTTGGCGGCATACATCAGCAGGGTTCTAAGGGACAGCATGTCAACATCCTTCAGTGAGAAACCTCAACATTACCTTTGGGGCAACACTACGCTTTTCAAAGGGAAATGGTTTTTTTTAGAAGCAGCCGCTTTCTGTACTATTAAAGGTCCCCTAAAAATCAAGGACTCTTTGGCTGCTGAATTTTAATTAAGCTTTAAATTGAGTCAGTTCCTACCAGTTACAAGTGAAGCTCATTGTAACACATTTGATCGTAGAAATCTAAGGAATACTGAAAGATGTTTTCAAAACAAATACAAATTACCATCAGTAATCATTCAAACAACTAGGTAAGTAAATTCTTAACAGACAGCTGGTTTGTGATAGTAATATTCATTTTATGTTCAAGAAAGGGAAATCACAAGGGGATCAAAATATTATTGATGCTAAGCAGTGATACCACTTCTGTATCAAAGAGTTAAAAATTCTGTAGAAATTGATTTCTTGTAAAAGGTTTAGTCCTACTTTTAAATGAAACTTAATCTTTGGGATATAGGACCCTTAACTATGTTTATCTTACCCGTCTCAACACTGCCTTTAGAAAGGGAGGAAGTGAATAACTCTGAAGCTGGAAAAGTTCAGAGGGTTCACATTCTGTAACAAAGGAGTTTACATCACTTCGGTATTCCACTGGGCAGACAAAGTATTGGTATTTGGATAACATGTAGGCAGCCTGAATAACAAAGCAAGAGTCCATGAAACATTGAATGAGTAAGAAAAAAAAAAAAAATATATATATATATACACACACACACACATATAAAATATCTATCAATCTCTTTTCATTAGACTCTTCAAAAATTAAACTTAACATTTTTGTATACTTATCTTTTATCCAGCCATTTTATTATAACCTTTGATTCTCACAAGACCTCTTTTAATGAAAATCTACATTCTATAACTGTACACTAATTTTTGAAATGTTAACAATATCTGTTATGCATAGCTAAAAGTAAATGTCAATTATTTTTAACAAACTTTTCCTACAAGTTGGGTTCACAGCAGCACCCATTAAGTTAATTAGCCGGTCTGAATTAAGGAGGCAGAGTTCGTCAATATCATTTGCATTCTCTGCTTTACTCAAAGCCACTACTTGTCCCAGCACCTGGGTCCCCCTACAGCAGAACAACTGTCAGAAACTACCAAAACACAATAGCACATGATGTACATCAGAATCAGCTGGGGGAGTTAACTGACTTGAGATCAGACTGGGACATAGATTTTGTATAAGATCACCAGGTAATTCAATATGAGGTCATGATCAGAGCTACTGGGATACAGAATTGGTTCTGCTTAGTAGGTTTCAGTAAATACATCACTAACATTTTGTGGTTCAGATTTTTTAGGTTTAGAATAGATTAGTAAAATTTGCCATCATTTTTCAAAATATAAATAAAAGTCCCAGCAAAACTCACAATGAATCCAAACACGACTGTGGAAAAGAAACCGCCAATGAATCCTTCCCAAGTCTTTTTAGGTGACAACTAAAAAAGGCCAAATAAATTGAAAGAGTTACTGCATTCACAAAACACACAAATACGTATGCAAACTCTCTTCAGTGAATTCCCACAATACCGTCTACATCTTTCCTTAGTTCTTTCTTATTGGAGTGGCTCTAGAACCTTTTCCCTTCATTCCATGATCCCGATTTATTTGTGCAAACTTCTCTAGTAATATCTAACATACTAGACCCTCAAACATTTGACGTGCTGTGAATATATGTCTCTTTCTATATAACCTCAATGTGTTTTTTCTCTCAAAGAACTATAAACTTGAGATTGAAATCATTGTCCCATGACTTTTATGGTTACACAAACCCCCACAACAATAGCATAGTTCTTACAGTAAGGATGAGATGTACTCATTCCAAGTACATATGATCTGTACTGACCTACTACCAACAAAAAATAGAATGACTATCACAAAATAAGGACAATGCAGCATACCAGATTTCATATATTCCCCAAAATGCGATGCATACAACAGACCTCTTTCTGAAATGGGAAAACACTCCAGATATAGTATTTGCTCCACAAGAATTCACATATCCTTCTCCCTTTGGTCACAATCTATATCTGTCTCCATGAAGAAAGGAACATGTTGTGCTTCTAATAATAGATACTGTTTCAGATTCCGGGCTATTGTTTCTCAGTCAATGGGACATTCAGGCAGAGAAATCTGGAGGAAAGTTTGGAAATCAGTGATGCTGGGGCAGGAGAAAAAGATTTGGGAGTGGACAGCAGTAACTGCCTGAGGTGCCCTGCAAGATAAGGAATGATAGACAGGCATCTGGTCCTCTGTGATGACTCCTTTAGTGGACAGGTGAGGACAGAAGCCAAATAAATATCAGACAGAAGTTTATGCAGACAGCAACAGGTGACAGGCTAAACTACACAATCTCTTCATAGACCCCTTGTCCTAATGATGTTCGTAAATCCTAAAGCCAAAAGTGTTGATAGAAACAGTTCCTTGGGGTGTCTGGGGGGCTCAGTCATTAAGCATTTGCCTTTGGCTCAGGTCATGACCCCGGAGACCCAGGACCGAGCCTCACATCGGGCTCCCTGCTTGGCGGGAAGCCTGCTCTTCCTCTCTCTCACTCCCACTGCTTGTGTTCCCTCTCTGGCTGTGGTTCTCTCTGTCAAATAAATAAAATATTTTAAAAAATAAACAAAAAGAAAGAAAGAAAAAAAACAGTTCCTTGACAAATCTGACAATTCTGCCACAGAGATGAGACTGACACACACCATTTCCTAGGATAATTCAGTATTACTGTCATGAAGTAGGAGCTGACTCAAATTCAAAAGTGACATTGATTTTTTTTTTTAAAGATTTTATTTATTTATTTGACAGAGTGAAACACAGCTAGAGAGGGAACATAAGCAGAGGGACTGAGAGAAGGAGAAGCAGGCTTCCCACCGAGCAGGGAGCCCGATGTGGGGCTCCATCCAGGTCTCCGGGATCATGACCTGAGCCGAAAGCAGCTGCTTAACCAACTGAGCCACCCAGGCGCCCTGACATTGATTATTTTAAAGATAACTTATGGGGGTGAGGGGCGCCTGAGTGGCTCAGTCATTAAGCGGCTGCCTTCGGCTCAGGTCATGGTACCGGAGTCCCAGGATCGAGCCCCACATCAGGCTCCCTGCTCAGCGGGAGGCCTGCTTCTCCCTCTCTCACTCCCCCTGCTTGTGTTCCCTCTCTAGCTGTGTCTCTCTGTCAAATAAATACAATCTTTAAAAGAAAAATAAATAAAGATAACTTATCAGGCACCTGGGGGGCTCAGCTGGTTGGGCATCTGGCTTTTGATTTTGGTGTAGGTCATGATCTCAGGGTCCTGGGACTGAGCCCTATGTCAGACTCTGTGCTCAGCAAGGGAGTCTGCTTGGGGATTCTCTCTCTCCCTTCATTCTGCCCCTCCCCCCTAACCTGTGTTCTCTCTCTCTCAATACATAAATCTTCACCAAAAAAAGATAACTTAATTAAATTAAATTGATCTATATCAAATTGATTTAGGGGTTAACTTGTTTAATTACATATGGGTATATTATACACCCAATCCAGCCTGGTAAATTCACAAAAAAATCTATCAGTAACATTCTTCTACAACCATAACAACCTCTTTGAAGACTTCCTAAACCAAAAACTTCTCATCTGATACGAAAGCCCTGAATATTTAATCACTTACTCTTATGCTGAAGCAGCTTTAGAAATGTTAAAATATAAATATATATAGCTTGCTTGCCAGTATCCCTACAGCTCAGCCCGATGCTGGACTCCTATGTGTGGAAGAATTTATGGAAGATTTTCTTGAAGGATAAGCAGTCCATGTTTCCCTCTGGAAACACTTAAGCCTCTCTTGTATCATTCTGATCAAACAGGGTTTGTATCTGTACAACTGTCTCAGTCCTTCCAAAATGCCTTCAGGTGGTAATATCAAAATAGCCAATTAACATATTTGTGGGAATATTATTAAAGACTTTGCCCAATACATGAATGGAGTGAATTGTATCTAAAGCCCCATATGAAAAGTTTGTTTAAAAGTAATTACTTCTATGATTTTTCCATAAGGAATTAGTTTGTTTCTTTTTTCCCCCAAAATGAGAACTATATAACTTAATTCATTTCCTTCTTTGCCTCCACTGACTGTAAGTAGAACCAAATCGAAGGCAAAACAACATGGTCTGCTCATGTGTATTTTTCTTTCCCTTATCTTAACCTTCCCTTATTACTTGCATTACCAATATTATAGGACTTCAGGGGGTTTTTTGAAATGAGTTTGGGTGTAAAAGTTTTACAGATGGATATGAGTATGTAAAGATGGTTAAGTATACTCTTTCAAAAAATTTGGTAAAGGAAGTGATAGATGAGATGGTTTGGGAGAGCAGAGTCTAGGGAAGACTTGTTTGTAGGGTTGCTAGAAAATGGAAGAAAGAAGACTTGCACTGTAGCTAATGGCAAGAAATCAGCAGAAAGATGAAATGAGCCTTCACAAGATGGAGGATAATTGATGGAGTTAGGTCCTTATTGAGCAGCCAAGAGAAAGTCTCATGAAGAATCTAGATGGAATCCCTGAGAAATATGGCTCACCGCCCCCACACTGTGGCTGTTAAATACAGCTATGGGAAAATCAAAGCACCTCACAAATAAAAATGTAGAACAGCACCAAACTGTTGGAAATTTTCTCCAGTGGCTCATCTTTAAGGTTATGGCAATGGCTTGCTTGAGATGTTGTTCCATTACCTTAATTAATGGAGTCCTCCCAAAAAAAAATCCAAAAAGGTAAGCAGTTATGTCATTGCAAATAACACTTGATATTGGAACAAGGAACCTTAAAGAAAATCAGAAAAAAAGTCCATATGATTAAGTGGCAAATATTTATACAGGTTATGACTCATAACAAACCAATGTAATAACCCTTTGGATCACAGTGCAGCCTCATCCAGAATATAACATTTGCCAAAACATTAGTAGTAATGACAAATATCAAGTAAATCTGCCCAGATCTGCTTGATGCAATTCAGCAGAGCAAAATCTATAAAGAAACCAATATACCAGGAGAATATTGCTAGGGAAATATTAAATAATCAATTTAAGTTGAATATTAAGCAATCCATTTCTAGAGCTATGGACTTCCAAATTTCAGTTTTAGGAGGAACAAGTTATAACAGCACAAAGAAATAAAAAAAGCAGTCTTTCAAAATGGAAAGGAGTCATTTGTTTAGACACAATATAATCTCATAAATGTATAACAAGGTCTTAGTACACATTTTTTTTCAGGAAGAACTATCAATTTTAATTCTATCTTAGCCTATAGTTACATTAAAACCCTACCAATTTTACAGAGCCTACTAACTTCAGTAACTGCCACCTATCAATTAAAAGCTTGTATATGGAAGACAATCTTAAAATGATGGATTGTTTTACACACACACACACACACACACACACACACACACACCTTGGTATTAAAAAAAACAAAATATGAAGCTGAGAAGGGTTTTATCTTGACAAAACACATCAACTATAAAATATTTTAATTAATGGGTTTAAAAAGAATGTAGCGATAATATGGTCATATTTCTTAAATCGTTTTTCTACACTCTGATTTTTAACAATAATTTTCATAATTTTAAACTAATGAAAACGCTTTCTGAATCTTCAAGGCACTACTAGACAACAAGTAATTCCATCTGAACTCTGGACACCCACTCCTCTATTAAGGCAGAGTAGAGCCCACTCAACCTCCAGCCAGAGAAAATACATGGCCAGCACACACTAACAAGCAAGCTTTCATGTTCTTCTGCATTTCACAAAAGTAATATACTCTTTTTAAAGTCTATGTATGCTTTGTAAAAAGCCACATTAAGATATAGTAACACCTGAAAATGTAATTAATTTTTGGAGCTTTTATGGGGACTTCCTGCATTTTATCTGGAACCGGAAAAAGAAGGGTTTTTCAAGTTGTTAAAGTGTTTTCTTCAGTTGTCAAAAAGTAAGCAAAACTCAGTAAGATATTTTAGTGAAAGAGAGCAACAACAAAGAGTACATTTTAGTAGAAATCTACAAGACACTGTCCAATGTGAAAGAGCTTTAAAAAGGCTAGGACATAAATACAAAGCAACATAATGCTGTCCCCTTACCATATCATGCCTTCAAACAGATTTTGGATGACAAGATGTGACTGAGTAACTGTTATCAGTAAAGTGACATGAGTCCATGCGAACTGTTAATAGCCCAACAACACAACAATTAGTGAACACAGCTGATCAGTGCAGCCCTGCAGCAAGAGCAATTTTGAAACACAAATTTCTAGCATGACCTTTGGTCAAAGTTTGTAAGGTAGGGACATACGAAATAAACACTGTTAGTAAATTATAGTCATTTCGGGGCCTACTGAAACCCTAAAACCATGAAGACATTTAATAAAATAATCTTAATTTAAACAGAAATGGAATGCTAGTGGTACCAAGAAACATTACTGAATTTAAAAACATATGCAAAATATACAATAATCTTGAGTCATCAGATTAAAACGATAAGGAGAAATTTCTAGTGTTGCTACAGCATTTAGAGAGGACCATTTTGCTCTGGTTGCATTCTGCATTAAAAATGCTAAAAGCTATTCTTCTTTCAGAGTTCATAATGGTAACTTTTCCCCATAAAGAGTTATTTCTGCCTTCAATAATTCAAACCAGCAGGTACCAGTTACCCTTAAACACCAGCTTTTCATACTTGAAAGCTGGTTTTTACAGTACTATTCAATGACAGTATTCAATTTCAGAAATTCAAACTTGTGTGTTTCATCAAGTCCATCCAGCACGAGAGATGTCACTTTAGTAATTTTTTTAGCATCACCAGTATGAGTAGAATGTGAGTAAAAAACAGAAAAACCTTAATGTTTGCATATTTGTCTCATAATTTTGACTGAAATTTATTAAATGTCCAAAATTCCTAAGATTTTTATTTATTCATAATAAACCTATTTCCCATTTTGGCCAATAATATATTGGGTTTTATAATATATTTGCTGTATTTCTATCTGCATAAAAGATATAATTCTCTTTTATCTTGGTTGCTTCAAAATGCATAAATGATTTTTTTCCAACAGGCACCATTTATATTTTCATAGGAGATTCTATTATTTCTAACTTGTCTTGATGGTTTCTAGATTTTCATGGATAATTTTACTCTCTCAAGATCCCCCAAAATTAGAAATTTAAGAAATACTACAGTTTCCCAATGATGATGCTCGGCAGAATGTCTCAATGTAGAAAAGGAAAGCATAAAGAATAGGCAATATATCCAAACCAAAACAAGCCTTAGTATATGAATTCACAGATCTAAACACTATATTTTCCATTTTACAATCTTATAATTAGCTACCTTTTAAGAAAATAGGAAAAAAGTCATCATACACAGTGATAAATTTCATAAAATACCCAACAAAGTTCCATGATAAACTGCAGAAAACACCCTAGGGCAAAAAGAATTATGCAATTAACTGTGTGACTAATCACAGCTACCAAGAAAATATATGTTCTGTTCTCTTTATGCTCAGGCTAAGGACAAACAGACAGTTATTTTCCATAGAAAAATATGGTAGATACTTTGAAACCAGTTAAAATTTTTAAATCTTCAAAAATTGTACAACTTAAAACTTTTGTATTTAATAGTTATCCACAATTGAAATAATCCTTCATATTTAGGCAAAACATCAACTAGCAGATTAGATCTTCTCACTATAGGAAAAAAAATAAGGTAAGCACATTTTTATTACATGTAGTTATGGTTAATACAGACCATATAAAACTGCAGACGATAATGTTTCTTCACCAAGCTCAGCACAAACATGCAGAAACCTGTTTAAGAACAAAAAACATGTGCTTGTCGTACAATTTGTTATAAAATATAACATTCAATGAGCTCAAATAGGCTGATTTTCTGTATCACTTCGAGGTATACTTAAACATTTACTTATAAGCCACCTCTCCTACTCATAATAAACATTTTAAATAAAAGTTTCTTGAGTGAAATAAACTTGTATTCTCCAAAATGCCTAATATATTCCATGGTATAAATTCAACAAACATCCCCTGCATTAATTAAGTGAATAGTCTCTGGCAAATATGTGGACACAGAAAAACAGATCCTGAATTTTGGCTGAATGAAATCTATTGGATAAGAGAGAAACAAAAGGTTACTACGTACAAGGTAACTGCCAGACCATCAGCTGATTTTTCAGCAGGAACTCTGCAGGCCAGAATAGAATGGTAGGCCATATACAAAGTACCGAAAGGGAAAAATCTACAGCCAAGAGTATTCTATCTGGCAAGGTAATCATTTAAATTTGAAGGAAAGAAAAAAACAAGGCAAAACAAGATGAGACCGTGGAGAGACAAACCATAAAGACTCTTAATCTCAGGAAACAAACAGAGTTGCGGGGAGAGGTGGGGGAGGGATAGTGTTCCTGGGCTATGAAAAAAAAATTTTTTTTGAAGGAAAGAGTTTTCCAGACATACAAAAGATAAACAAGTCTTACAAGAAGAGTGAAAGGGACTTATTTAAGTAGAAAAGAAATGGTCATAAGTTAGACATAAGAAAATTATGAATAAAAGACATGGGGCACCTGGGTGACTCAGTCAGTTAAGCCTCAAATTCTTGATTTTGGCTCAGGTCATGATCTCAGATCATGCCCACATCAGGCTCCACGCTGAGTCTGGAGCCTGCCTAAGATTCTCTCTCTCCTTCTCCCTTTGCCCCTCCCCCTGCTCATGTCCTCTCTCTCCAATAAATAATCTGTAAAAAGAGATAAAAAAGGATATAAGGGTGCCTGGGTGGCTCAGTTGGTTAAGTGCCTGCCTTTGGTTGAGGTCATGATCTCAGGGTCCTGGGATCAAGCCCTGTATTGGGCTCCCTGCTCAGCAAGGAGTCTGCTTCTCCCTCTCCTTCTGCCCTTCCCCTCCATTTGTGCTCTTTCATGCATAGACACTCTCTCAATTAAACAAACCTTTTTAAAAAGTTGTAAAATATGATCACATATACATAAAACATGGAGGTGGGAATTAAAAAGGGGAGGAGCAAAAAGAAAAGGTATTTTTTTCTTTTTTCTTTAATAAGAATGTGTTTGATCTTAAACGACCATTTAATTACTATAGACTGCCATTTACTTAGGATATTATATATGAATTTCATGGTAACCACAAACCTAAAACCTATAATAGATACACAAAAAATAAAAAGAGAGAACACCAAACATAAGACTATAGAAACTCATCAATCACAAAAAGATAGCAAGAGAAGAAGGAACAGAGAAGAACTACAAAAAAAAAAAAGACACAAAAAGCAGAATGGCAATATCTATCAATAATTATTTTAAATATAAATGGCCTAAATGCTCCAATCAAAAGACATACAATGGCAGAATGGATAAAGAAACAAAACCCATCTATGGGTCTAAAGACACTGACTGACAGAATGGCCAAAATTAACAAGACAGGAAACAACAAGTGTTGGAGAGGCTGCGGAGAAAGGGGAACCCTCTTACACTGTTGGTGGGAATGTAAACTGGTACAGCCGCTTTGGAAAACAGTGTGGAGATTCCTTAAAAAATTAAAGATAGAGCTACCCTATGACCCTGCAATTGCACTACTGGGCATTTACCCCAAAGAT
>PITA01015565.1:0-49685 GCA_004023965.1 Spilogale gracilis
TCCTTTGTTGCTACGTATCTATGGATTCTTCGTATAGACTCGTAAAGCTGTTCTTACCTCAGTTCTGTTGATAAGTGCTGTCTGCATGTTGAAGAAACCCTACAATAGTCAGAGGCGCTAGGAATCAGGTTTACCAGATGTTTGGTTTGGAGGCAGAGGAGCGAGTGGTCTTGTGATCTTTAATACTTTAAAGATAAAGAGACGACAGATTTTAACCAGTCACAGACAATAGAAACTACTGTGGTTCTACAGAGGTAGATGGAGTTGAATCATTTCCACAGGCCTTTCATTGGATCTTTATCAGGCATCAGAAGTATCTTTTTTGAATGAGTTCTCCCATTTTCTTAAGATTTTGATGTATCCTTTTTATTTCTTCAATCCCCAATTAGGAGCTTGCCCTTGAATCTGCCCTTTTTTTTTTTTTTAAGATTTTATTTATTTATTTATTTATTTGAGATAGAGAACATGAGTGGGAGGGAGACAGAGAAGCAGATTCGCCACCGAGCAGGGAGCCTGATGTTTGGTTTGGAGGCAGTGGGGCTCGATACCAGGACCCCGGGATCATAACCTGAGCTGAAGACAGCCTCTTAACTGACTGAGCCACCCAGCTGTTCACTTTAGTTCACTTTAAATCAGAAGATAACCAATGCTAGCCGATCTTTGGGAAGGTTGTAAGCATTGCTCCATTTATTTCTTTGCTTTTGGCTTGATTGTTAGAATGGAAAGAGATCCTTGGACACAGAGGATGTAAGTTATTCATCATCGGCTGTGCATTCGATGGTCTTCAGGTGCTTTCATAGCTGGTTTACCACCTAATCCCTTCAACAGATTTAGAAAGGGAAGCCCAGGGGGATTAAGTACTTTGCCCAAGAGTGCATTATCTAAAACCCAGAAGAGCTACAGTTCTTTCTGACCACCATAACGACATGGCTTTAGAACAAGGTAGGTGGTTGGGTAGATTGTGTAATAAAGGACTTGATAATTGGAGACTCAGTAGACTGCCTATGTGCATGCATGGTTATGTATATATATGTGTGTGTGGGTGGGTGTGGATGTGTGTGTTGATGTGCTTTGTTTGTAAAGCAGGTCCTCTGATTTGTAAGCAAAGGAGGCAGAAAGATGTTTCTAGGCCATTTTTAACCAGTCTTCCTCCAGGTGTCTCCTGTTCAGCTCTTGGAATATCAGCTAAGGGTTACAAGTGAGCTTGAAGTATTTTCTAGGGAAGGATAAAGGCATACATAATGGTTTAGAAGTGATTCGTTTTAGGAAAATCATGAACTAATGGAATGTTTTTGATAAAAAAAAATATTGAATATGCCATCCTGTGTTGAGAAATACTGATTTCTTTTGTATGAGAAAAGTATAGAAGGAAATTAAAGAAGGGAAAGACTGAGTTAGCTGGACAACTTGCAAAGGGGTTTCAAAGCAAGACTGGGGTGTTCAGGAGCATCTTTTGATACATAATCCTTCGAGGAAAGGTGCTTCCTTTTTGATTTGCCTCTGTGATATTCTGATCAGCCAGTGGTGTCTATTAAGTGTGCACAGTGTGCCAGGCCATGTTCCAGGTCTGGATAGAGAGGCGAGTAAGATCAGCCCAGTGCTATCCTCATGGAGATTCTGATCTAGCACAGTGACATTAACCTGAGGACAAGTGAAATTAAATATAAGCCTGCGTCCTAAACCTTGCACTGTCCAATCAAGTAGCCGCTTGTTACATGTGGCTATTTACATTTAAATTAATGAAGATGAGGGGCGCCTGAGTGGCTCAGTCGGTTAAGCATCTGCCTTCAGCTCAGGTCATGATCCTGGGGTCCCAGGATCGAGCCCTGTGTCGGGCTCCCTGCTCAGTGGGGAGTCTGCTTGGCCCTTTCCCTCTGCCTGCCACTTCCCTCCCTTGCTTATGCTCTTTCTGTCAATTAAAGGAATAAAATATTAAGAAAATTAATTAAGATGAAATAAAATTAAAAGTTCTTTCCTCTGGTTGTTCTAATCACGTTCTAAGTGCTCCATAGCCATGTGGCCCATGGCTGCCCGATTAGACAGCACCAAATATGACATTTTCGACATTGCCGGAAGGTCAGTGGCATGGCCGTGTGGTAGACTGCTGATGTATGGTAACCCCTAGCCATTGACAATTCGGGTGTCAAATGTTAGATCTGATGTGTTCAGATGAGTGGGTGAGGAGAGCCTGTTTGCAGCTCTCCGGAACAGAATTTAACTTTTCTGATTTTCTCAGTATCGAGTTTTCTTTTCATACCCGCTTGCAGTTCTCCCCTCCATCTTATTTCTTACCCTTTTCCCATTGTACGCATTCTTATCACACTTTCCCGGTACTCCTTCCATGTACGCAGTTTGACTCTAGAAACGGTTTAACTTTTAGGCTGTATGGAAACCAAACCAACTTATGATGTCTCTTAGAAGTCACCCAAGGGTATTTGAAAAAAAACAAAAACATCTTCTGAACTAAACTGTGGTATTTCTTCAATTCTTCAAAGTCTGTTTCCCATTAGGTGAGTGGGAAGACACTTCAGGGCATTAAAGGGCTGCTTCTGTTGGCTCTGGTCTGCGAAGAGCCTGACTAAGGATGGCCGTCAGTCTACAGTCATCAGAGCTCTTAACCAGCGGGCCACTTCCCCCCTCCCCTGGAGTAAAATATTGTGGCGGTGCTAGTGAAGGGTCTCTCATTTTGAATTGAGACATGAATAGAACATTATGTTGGAGATATTGGTAGCTTTACTAGTTGATACGGGACCGACCGTTCCTTTCAAAGCAAAGACCACATACACATGAACCTGGGCTATACCATCCTCCTTTCTGGCTTTCCTTGGGCTATACCATCCTCCTTTACATCAAGCTTTCCTTGTATATGGTTATTATCATGATAGGCAGATATCTCTCTCTCTCTCTCTCTCTCTCTCTCTCTCTCTCTCTTTCTCTCTCTCTGGCATGGAGCCCATTGTGGGGATCGAACTCTTGACCCTGAGATCAAGACCTGAGCCGAGAGCAAGAGTCGGATACCTAACTGACTGGATCACCCAGGCACCCCTGTAATAGGTGGCCCTTAATCCAGAGACGATTGAGTATATCCTCACGGGGCTTATCTACCTTATGCTTGACCAGATTCTGTCTCAATGACTATTCCTTCTGCCTCTTTTTAAAAATGTTTAATTTTACAGGTAACACATAAATGTACATTGCGAATTAAAAATTGTTCTGGTTAAGACTCATGTTCCCTTGGTGCTCCTGCTGTTTATGTTACAGAACGAGGTTCTTCATCATTCCCTGTCTCATAAAACGCACGCAAGTAGAGCATTTCTTCATCTTCAGAGGATACCAGGCACTTAAGCTCTTGGCTCCACATGCTTTCCTGTGTAGACCTAGCCCACGTGGTTGCCCGTGTTCCCTGCACCTGCCCCTGCTCACCATGGGTCCTGCCTGCCTTCTTACTGCTTCCAGATGAGCTCAGCAGTGGCTTTGCTCCTTAACTTTTATTTACCACGAATGGCTTCATTAGCAAAGCATTTAGTGCCCGATCCCAGTACTGTTTGCCTCTGGAGGAGGACAGCGGGAAAAGCACCTTCGCTTCCATGTCACACAAGCTGGTGGGAGGCTGGGGCTCCGGAGAAGAACAGCTTGCCCTCCCCGCATTGTAGTTTCAGCTGGTGGTGGGCTTTTCTCATGTCCCTGATCCGGGAATCTTGTCCACTATGGAATTACAAGAGCTGGGAGGCAGACTGTTTGTTCTGATAACATTACCTCAGTCAAGGCTCTGCGAGTTCGGAGCCTTTTTAAAAAGGTGATGACTACTGGAGCCATGCCCTTACCATGTTAGGGATGTAGCACGCCATCCCCGGCTGGAGACGTGCCCTTACCGTGTTAGGGACGTAGCACACCATCCCCGGCCGGAGCCGTGCCCTCACCGTGTTAGGGACGTAGCACACCATCCCCGGCCGGAGCCGTGCCCTCACCGTGTTAGGGACGTAGCACACCATCCCCGGCCGGAGCCGTGCCCTCACCGTGTTAGGGACGTAGCACACCATCCCCGGCCGGAGCCGTGCCCTCACCGTGTTAGGGACGTAGCACGCCATCCCCGGCTGGAGCCGTGCCCTCACCGTGTTAGGGGCGTAGCACGCCATCCCCGGCTGGAGCCGTGCCCTCACCGTGTTAGGGATGTAGCACGCCATCCCCCACTGGGGGAGCTTGGGCCATTTGTCGGGGCCCTATAAAATGTGAGTGGTGAGTGCATACCGACCATTACATGGTCTCAGAAATTCAACTTCTTCCCTCTGCTCATCGGCAGTGGCGGGCAGGGAAGAGCTTCTCCACAACCTAGTCTCCTTCCAAGTCCTGGGGCGTAGACATGACCACCCTGCGTCTTGCTGCTAGAGCCCCACAGACCCCAGAGCAAGGATAAGTGCAGCTCCTCATGCCAAGCATGGGGCTCCAAATTTCCTAAATTCCAGAATTTAGGCTGTGGGGCACTAGGGAGGACTGGGCGAGGGAGGGAGGTTTGGAGTTCTAAGGAATTTGAAACTAGATTTGCAAAATAAATCCAGATTTTTCTCCTGTTGCCTGTTTATTCGGATGGCTTTGGTAAAGGCTGCTGGAATCCTAGAGCCACATGCTCCGTGCAGATGACCCTTCAGCACACCCCCCACTTGTCACATTCTTCCTTCCCATGGTCACCGTGTGAGGCGGGCCAGGGGGAAGATAAGGATGCCCAGCCCGGCAGCCAGATTCCTGTTGCTGTGGTTGAAGGTTCTGGACAGGAAGGGACCGAGTATGTTTGTGATAACCTCAGGCTGTGATGTGTGTTAGCGGGATTATGAGTGGAGCCTCCGGGTGGCGGAGGATAAAGGATTCTGCTCAGCCAGTGCTAATAGATATTTTAGGGTTCCAGTTGAATTTTGCTTTGTAATGCATTTAAAGCTTGGCTTTAAAACTGCATGTAAGAGGAGAATAGTGTTTCTAAGATTCTTCTTCAACTGCAGGCAACTATAGGAAGGGTAAGGAGCAGTGGGTTGAACGTGTCACGTGGGTGGGCACGTGGGCAAATCCCTTTTCCCCACGGAGGAGCCATGGAGCAAGGCAGCCGAGGATGGGGGAGGGTGTTCCGAGGCCTCTACAGAACAGGTGCAAAAGGAAGAGCGAGAGCTGCCCTCTTCAGGGAACCGTGAGAACAGTCGTCCCGTCCCCCCACTCCCCTCCCCAAAGCTCTTTTTCAGTTTCCAGGAGGGCCCTGCTTTCTGGCTCTCAGACAGTGATGCCCTCTTGTTCTTTCCCGCAGGCTTCGGTATCTAGTATGGAGAGAAGGCGATGTGAGCTTGGTTAGTACACTCAAGTGATGAGTGAGAGGATGTTAGGAAGAGCAGTTCTTATTTTCTGGGTTGAGACAGGAAACCCGGGTAGTTTTTGCATCAGTGTG
Source organism: Spilogale gracilis (assembly GCA_004023965.1). NCBI lineage: Eukaryota > Metazoa > Chordata > Mammalia > Carnivora > Mephitidae > Spilogale > Spilogale gracilis. Next base: position 5,426 of record PITA01015565.1, read on the forward strand.
ATAAGTCTTTTTTCTGTATGGCTAGGGCTCTTTCCCTTGCCAGAATTTTTGCCAGTCCTAACACCTCAAAAATTGACAGAGCTCTGACATGCTCTAATGATCTCCTTGTGGTCGATTCCATCTTCAAATATACTGATCTCTTGTAGTCTTTGTTTGGTCTGTCTCTGATGTTTGAAAGCAACAGTACCAGAAGTACGGTTTAAAGGACTAGGATTTTCTTTCTCCTTTTTCTCTTTTGTCCTGGCTTTCTAGACCTTGATGAGTGGAAGCTGCATGAGGCCAATCCCTAACTTCAATGTTTTATCCATTTCATTTTCCTAACTAAAAGATGATAACAATCTTTTATATTTTTATTTTTATACAAATATTATATGTAATATATTTTTACATATTTTACATCATATTTTATATTTATAATCTTTTATATAGGGCACCTGGGTGGCTCAGTCGGTTAGGCATCTGCCTTCAGCCCAGGTCATGATCTCAGGGTCCTGCGTTGGAACTCCACATTGGGCTCCCTGCTCAGGGGGAGTCTGTTTCTCCCTCTGCTCATGGTCTGTCTCTCGCTTTCCCTCTCTCTCTCTCTTAAATACAATCTTTTAAAAAATAATCTTTTACATACATATTGTATTTTATATATAAGATAAGATTTATGTATAAGATCAGCATTATGCGAACACACCACTTGCAGCATAAATGCTTCCCTGGCACACAGGCTCTACTGCCCTCCGCCTCCCCCATTTCCTTCTTTAGTTTTTGTGGGGTTAGTGTCAGCGAGGTGGTGGTCCCTGCTGGGATATTAGGATCATAGTTACTAGAGCAAACAAAGGCATGCCTCACTTTTCATTTCTTGTCAGTTGTGAATGTTAGATGCATCTAAGTAACCATCAAGTGAAACAGTTACAGTATCCCACCTGTATGTATATTCTGAGTGCTATGGTTAGAGTGGAATGGAGAACCAAAGTCTTGCAGTGAATTATTTAATAACTACGCTCAGGTTCATACAACCCAGAATCCGATTATGGGCAGTTGGTAGCTTTTTGTTCTTATCGTTCTGGTATTACCGCTCTTATGCTGTTAAAATTAAACTGAGTTTATTTTCTCTTTGAATTAAATTTTCTTTTCTTTTTTTTTTTTTTGGAAAGAATTTCTAGAATGATGAAGATGAGAAAAAGTGATCTTTTATGCTTGGATTGGAGGGGAGAGAAACTTTGTTTAACAGGCAGATTAATATAAATTTCAAAGGAGAAATAGCAATACAAATCACTAAGTCAAGATAAGACTTTTTTAGGTCTGATGGATGTGGTCTCTTGATAGTTGAGAAAATACTTGGAAATTTTTGTTTTTACAGCTTGAATGTGAATCTGGTTATTATTGGGTTAGAACCTACTGAATACAATAAATATCAGTAGTCCATACTGATGTGAATACATAAATGAATAATAAGTAAATGGGAGAGAAGGGACTGCTTTTTTTTTGTTTTTTAAGATTTTATTCATTTGAGAGAGAGAGAGATCACAAGCAGGGGGGAAGAATAGAGGGAGAAGCAGACTCCCCCCTGAGCAGGAATCCCCATGCAGGACTTGATCCTAGGACCCTGGGATCAGGACCTGAGCTGAAGGCAGATGCTTAACTGAGTGAGCCACTCAGGTGCCTAGGACAGCTCTTTCTTACAGTGGAATTCTAATCAACAAATACAGAATGAGTGATGGAAATAGAAAATCATCCCTAAGCAAATATCACAGGAATGACTATTATAGGCAAGAATTATCAATAGATACAACAATTAGTGGGGCAAAGGCATGATGAGAAACAGGATATTTGCAGTATCTCAAATTGTATTCCTACAAGAAGATACGTGCTGATTACAATAGACACCACCATGAGCAAGTTAAAAAGCCAACACTTCCAGTAATGAGGTGCGTATCCTCATGCACTCCCTTGATGGCTCGACATCACTGCTGTGACATTCTTGCCAACACGGCAGAGGCTCAACTTAATCATGAGAAAGCATCAGACAAACGCAAATCGGAGAACGCTGTAGGACATAACTAGCCTGCACTCTTCAAGGTCACGAAAGGTCAAGGTCATGAAAAGCAAAGACAAACTGAGGAACGGCTATAGATTGGAGAAGACTAAGCAGACTCGGCAACTAAATGCAAGGAGATATCCTGAATTGGATCTTGGAGTGAAAAAAAAAAGACATAAATGGGACAATTTTTGAGCATGGAATAAAGCTTGCAGATTGTTTTATATCAATGTAAATGTCATTATTTTATTTCTTACCTATGGCTAGGTAAGGTGCTAACAGGGAGAAGTTGGGGAGAATGAGATTTAGGAACTCTACTGACGTTCCACAGTTGTCAGTCTAAAATTATTTCAAAATAAAGTTAAAAAGGAACATTCTGATATGATTTTGAACAATTTGGAATTTCTTTGTTGGCAGGGAAAGGATAGGGATATATCGCAAGACAGCTCTCCATAATCTCTTTGTTGGCGTTTCAGTTTTGTAATCAGTTGGAGAGTCTTTATGATTGTTTCCGGTTTGGTTTTGTTTCGCTTTTTAAAGCAGTAGCATTTTAACCTGTGATCTAATTGGATCATCCTAACACATTTATTTCGGGTTTATAATTGTAAGAGACCTTCAGCAATTGTGACTTAGCTCCAAATGGCAGTGAAAATCTGAATTTAATACTTTGGATAATTTTTTTTTTTTTTTTAAACAAGGTCCAGCTTTCTCTGATCTTAAGCCATGGGTCTAATAGAAACATTTCAGACAACTAGTCTAATCTGTAAAAGCCAGCAAATGGCAAGATCAAGGAGTCGATTCCTTTTCCCCCAAGGAGATTAAAAAAACAAAACAAAACAACCTTATATGTCTTTATTGCCTTCTGGGTAATTTAAGTTCCTTGAGAGCAGCTTCTCTGCCCCCTTTCCTCATCTGTCTCCCAGGTTTCCAGCATGGTCAACCAGAACACCGAGAAGGTGCATATCTAAGTGGTGGGGTCTGGGAAGAGAATGGTGGTGATGGAATGATTTTTTTTTTTTAAATCACAGATTTCAATATAAAAAATGGATTTACTTTATTAAGTTTTAATTCCATAAAAATCTTTGATCTATAAAAAAATAATAAATAGATTCAAAGTAAATAAGAGGCCAAAAAAATTAGAGCCCTCTGACTTCCCTGTTGGCAGTGGTGTGTCTTCTATGAAATTTATCTTTCTAATTTAAAATCAAACATCCATCTTTACTGTTGTTGACTTTTTATTGCATTAATTTGTGTCACTTTTCTCATTAGCATTTCCTCTGTGTCTAAAGTCCTTTATCTCCTGTTTGCTCTGACTTCTGGCCGCAGTATTTGACTTAGCTCTTACATTTGTTACATGCCATTGAAAAAAAATCAGAATTTTTAGGAGTTGACTTTGAGGGGTTAGAAAAAGTTCTTCATCAGTCCAGAAGCTGTTTTAGGGGGCAAGTAGAGAACAGGACCATCCCGTGGAATGAAAGGCCTTTTTTGGGGGGGGGAGGGGTTAAAAATAGACATATAGATTCTCACTGAGGTCCCTGGGGCCCAGATGACATCATCTCCAGGCCACGTTGGCCCCAGCGTTGAAGGTTGTATTAGATTATTTGTTCTCTGCCACAATGAAGCAGTGACTAATCAGGAACTGAAGTCAGATTCCTTAATGCCTCCCATCCCTTTGGTTACCTGTATCTTCTGTCTCCAACTCAGAATTTTTTTTTTTTTAAGGTTTTTAATTTATTTGACAGAGAGAAACACAGCCAGAGAGGGAACACAAGCAGAGGGAGCGAGAGAGGGAGAAGCAGGTCTCCTGCTGAGCAGGGAGCCCGATGTGGGACTCGATCCCGGGTCTCCAGGATCATGACCTGAGTCGAAGGCAGTCGCTCAACCAACTGAGCCACCCAGGCGCCCCAGAATTTTTTTTTTTTGAGATACCTTTGTCTTTTAGGGAAGATGTCCAGGCAGTATTATAACAGATGAAACAAAACTGGCTTTCAGTGTAATAAAAGTCTTACCACACTTTAGAAAAAATATATGGTAGGACACACATCATATAAAATTAACTGTAATTTTTTTTTTTTTTTTACAGTGGTGGCTCAGGAGCTTTATTTAAAGTGCCAGATGAAAAAGCAACCTTTTCCTCCCAGCTGGAGAAAAATGTTATAATTAAATTAAATTTATGTTTTACTGTACTTGGAAGGGAGAAGACTGAACTTGCCTATTTTGCAGTCCTTCCTACATTTTAGCTAACTCCGTTTGCTTCATTTGCAGAATAAACAAATGGATTTTTTTTTAAAAAGATTTTATTTATTTGACAGAGAGAAACACAGTGAGAGAGGGAACACAAGCAGGGGGAGTGAGAGAGGGAGAAGCAGGCTTCCCGCTGAGCAGGGAGCCCAATGTGGGGCTCGATCCCGGGTCTCCGGGATCATGACCTGAGCCGAAGGCAGTTGCCTAACCAACTGAGCCACCCAGGCGCCCCACAAATGGATTTTTTGTGTGTGTGTGAGGAGGAGGATTCGATTTTGAGTACCTTTTAAAACGTACTGTATTTGTTAAGTATAATTTTTAACGGCCTCATTTTTTTTTTTTAAACTTGTTTTCTTAAAGCAGACTTCTTTTCATTGGTTTCAGGAACTTCCATCTAAATATCTTTTATACCAAAGGACACATACTGCTTTCGAGTCAGAATTGCCAAGCCTACGATTGTGCCCAATGTCAACTTGCTAAATGTTTAGAAGCCTGATATCAAACCCTTGGGTCCCCTCGGATATAAATCCTTTAAGCAACATCAGTATATTTGACGTCAGTGGAACTATTATTTTTAGAATGCCAGTTGAAAGAGCAGTTAGCTTTTCCTGCATCTGACTTTGAAATGCAATTTAAAAGGATTAATCTGAAATGTCATTTGGTTAGGTCTGAATCACTGTCGGTTACTCGTAAACCTTCGCCATCTGCCATGGAAATAGGAGTCGAGCCACAAGAAATATCTTTAGCATTTCTTTTCTACCAGGACATGGATATCACTGAGGGACAAGTGGGGGCCCCATGTAGTGATTTTTTTTTCCCTGAAGAAATAGTTTTCATATCGCTTAGAAGAGTCTGTTCTTGAGGAAGCAGTGAGGTCTTCATAATTCCTGAGGCACTATCTACCTGACCTTAGTTTTTAAGGGTTCTAAGGCTAGAACCATAATCTTTTAAACATTTCTTTTTTTTTTTTTAAGATTTTATTTATTTGACAGAGAGAAACACAGCCAGAGAGGGAACACAAGCAGGGGGAGTGAGAGAGGGAGAAGCAGGCTTCCCACCGAGCAGGGAGCCCGATGTGGGGCTCGATCCCGGGTCTCTGGGATCATGACCTGAGCCGAAGGCAGTCGCTTAACCAGCTGAGCCACCCAGGCAACCCCTTTTAAACATTTCTTAAGTGAATGTGGAGTGATAAGGAACATCTTGGGTATATATACAAAAATAATTGGGGAGATTCAAAAATTTGGTTGTCTGGTCTTAGTAGCTGCTGAGGGTAAGAATGGAACTTGACCAGGAGTCCTGTCACGGATGCTTCGGGAGCAGCCCGTAGCTGTGGCATAGGACTAGGGCTGCTGCAGGAATTGCTGCTGTCGTACCATGGAACTGTGGAGAGAGAAAGTTCTGGAACCATGGTATAAAGTAAGCCAGACAAGGAGAGGTCCTTGAAGGCTGGAACTCTGGGCTCCACTGAGGACAGAGACCTCATCTTGTTAATATTTCTGGTTTCAGATTGCCTGCCTGGTGCCCGTGGATCAGTTTCAGCTCTACCAGCGGTTAAAATTTGAACGAGGTATGTATGCCGTTTACTTTCTGTCCCCGTGGTGAGTTGTGGCTTTCTGTGTGTCATCTTCACACTAAGCTCCGTAGGAGGTTAAGGAGGCTCTCAACAAAGCCACAGGGGCACTCCGAAAGGGGAAGGACTGTCATTTCAGTGTTCTCAGCCTCTGGCAGAAAAAAAAATGCGGACTAGCAGGAAATAGAAGCTTCCTTATGTTGGCTGCTGTGTATTTTTAATTTGGCTCACGTGAGACAACTTCTAGAGAAGTTGGGTAGTTTTACACAAGACGATGTTCCTTAAAATGCATTTCCGGCCTTCCCACTCTTGAAGATCACTTCAAAACCTCCATCGACCCACTTTTACTGATGCTTGTAATATTCACCATTTGTTCTTTTGCTACCGCGCCTGTAATCATAGCGATGGCTGCATGTGTCACTCTAATGGGATTTACCATCTACTGGCTCATTTTCTTTCTGGCTTTGGCCTTGGGGTAATTTATATAGCTTTTCTACTTGTACTGCCTTTTTGTCTGTAAGATTTATTTATTTTTTGCTCCTTTTTTTTTTTTTTAGATTTTATTTATTTATTTAACACAGAGAGAGAGAGAGAGAGAGAGAGAGAGAGAGAGAGAGAGAGAGAGAAATCACAGTTAGACAGAGAGGCAGGCAGAGAGAGAGAGGGGGAATTAGACTTCCTGCTGAGCAGAGAGCCTGATGTAGGGCTTGATCCCAGGACCCCGAGATCATGACCTGAGCCGAAGGCAGAGGTTTAACCCTCTGAGCCACCCAGGCGCCCCTATTTTTTGCTCCTTTACCAAGATCTTTTTTAAGGAGCCCTTTCCCTCCTGTCACACTCTGTACATTCTCAAACTAAATGACCTCTTTTTCTTTTCTTTTTTCTTTTTTTTTAAGATTTGTTTATTTATTTTAGAGAGAGAGAGAGTGTACCTGCACAAGGGGGCAAGAGGGCCAGAGGGACAGGGAAAGGGGAAGCAGATTCCGTCCTGAGTGCAGAGCCTGATGCAGGGATCCATCCCAGAACCCTGAGATCATGACCTGAGCTTAACCGACTGAGCCCCCCAGGTGCCCCTAAATGGTCTGGTGTTTTTTTTTTTTTTTTATATCTGATAAATAGGAGAAAATTGTTTCCCTAGAACACACAATGTCATTGAGTATATAAAATAAACTCTCATCTAGCATGAACATACAATTTTCTGAAATATAGTTTTCTGATTGCTAACTTTTAAATCTGGTTTAGTAAAGTCTAAGAGGTAAAACGGGGGAAGAGGAACATTTCTCTCTCATGTGTGAGTCTTTCATAGGTGGTCTTGCATATCTTTGCTTTGGTGCATTATAAATTGATCAAATAGTTTGACTTAAATGTAGAATTTAGTTTTTCTCACAAGTTCTAGGCAGATGTCCTACAACAGATTCCATGAATTGATCATGGGTTTTATTATCTCTATTTTATAGATGAAAAAAGTGACAATTGGAGAGGTTGAGACCTGCCTAGCATCACATTGACTGTGTGTCTAAGCTTCTTCACTTATGTGAATAATTCCATATTTTTAAAATTAGGGTAACATTTTGTAAACCATAAAGCTTACTATTTCACCCATTTTAGGTGTACAGTTCAATGGCCTTAAGAACATACACAGTTTATGCAACAATCACTACCATCTATTTATCACCCCAAGCAGAAACTAGAATTAAATAATAACTTCCCATTTCCTTTTATCCCCAGCCCCTCGGAACTTATGCTCTGTACTGTTCTTTAAATCTGCCTAGTGTAGATATTTCAACTAAGTGGAATTATGCAATATTTTCCTTTTGGTCTGGCGTATTTCATGTCTTGAAGGTTCATCCATGCTATGGCAGGTATTGGGACTTCATCTCTTTTTATAGCCGGAGAATAATATTCCCTTGTGTGTGTCTACCACATTTTGCTTAACCGTTCATCTGCTGAAGGCCACTTGAGTGTTTTCTACCTTTTGTCTCTTGTGAATAATGCTGGAGTGAACATTGGGGTATAATGGTATCTTTTCGAGCCCTTGCTTTCAGTTCTTTTGCGTATATACCTAGGAGTGGAATTGCTTCATCAAACAGTAGTTCTAGGTTTAGTGTGTGAGGAATTTCAATTAGACATTTTTACTATTGTAAAGTATAGGAATACATTATATTGGGAAGTATGTTACGTCTGGTGACCGCTTGGTTCAACTCCCTCATTTTATAAGAAAGGAAACCAAGGTCCAGAGACATTTTGATCAGAGGTGATTCTGGAGGGCAGTTTGTAATTCTTCATTACCAATTCATTTTATCATCATTCGTAATAAAGAATTATTATTAGAAAATAGGCATGCCAAGTAAGAGTAAATTTAAATCAGTAGAGTGTTACCTAATGACATTTACTTGATTGGCATAGTCTTTATCTAAATTTTATACTTCATTTTTACTTGGTAGACTTCCTGTCTACCTCAAACTCATGACTTACCAGCTAGGTGGCTTTGAGGTCTATGCCATGGAAGTTGTTTTTTGTTTTTGTTTTTTTTTTTAAAGATTTTATTCATTTAAGAAAGAGAATGAGAGAACACGAGCAGCGGGAAGGGCAAAGAGAGAGGGAGAAGCAGCCTCCCCACTGAGCGGAGAACCTGATACGGGGCTCGATCCAAGGATCCGAGGACCCCTAGATCATGCAGATGCTTAACCAACTGAGCCACCCAGGTGCCCCTGCCACGAGAGTATTTTATGTGGAACTGTTTAGAGTGGGATCTTGAGTTGCTTTAAATACTAAATACTTAGTTTTTAGCTAAACGACTGGTGGAAAATAAAACTCACGGGCTGGGCTCTCAGAGTTGTGGAGATCGCTGTGGCTCTGGAAAAATGTAGAATCAGATCAGTGGCAGCCTTGTATCTGAATTCCCCAAATTTTCATTCATTTTGCCCAATTCTTATTGCCTACCAAGTTCTCAGTTTTTAGTTTGTCATCTGTGTTTTAATTGTCTTCTGCTTTACGTTACATGTATAGTTAGCTTGCCTTTTATAGCTTTGTTTTCATCTAAATCTTCAGGGGGAAAAATATTTTGAATAGGAATGAGCCTAAATCATCACTGTTTACATGACGTGGAGAGACAGCATTTGGCATCGCTTGGTTATTCTATGAAACCGCTCTCCTTCCATCTGTGACTTTCTGTCGGCTACTACCGTGTTGTCCTTTTCGATGTCAGACTTCCAATATTAACCGAGGAAGGAGGAGCCTGAGTTTGGCCTGTGTTAGCGATCACTGCTCTACTTTCTACTGCTTCTCAAAGCACATGATGCCTGATGATTAATGTTAGAATTTTGCTTCTCTCTCAAGTTTGCTTGCCCACAATCTACATTTTCAAAGTAGTTTGGGTTGTGTGTGTGTGTGTGTTTTTCTTTTTAGAAAATTGGGTTAAGATTTTCCATCTCTAGTCCTTAAGCACTTTTCCTATTTTCTTGTGACCCTGTTTGACTTACTAATTGCAGATTGCTTCTGTTTCCTGGTAGGTTAACGGGTCTGTTCTTGGATATTTGTATTATCATAGAGTGGCTGGAAACGCCTACATGTGGTTTAAGTGTCCTGGAGCTCTCGTTTGGAAAGAAGTGAATGAAGTAAAATAGGAATTTATTTTCCTCTTACCTGTTAATCTTGCTGCATTCGCTCGTGTCTTCGGTATTTACTTTTTTATGGACTGAGCGTCTGTTGCATGCCAGGTGCCCTTCTGGACTCAGCCATCAGCCGCGGCTTCGTCTTTCTCTGAAAGCCGCCTGTTGTCAGCATTCATTCCCGCCTCCTTCCGCTGTGAGTCTCAACAGTTATGATACGGCTCTTTTGAGTTTTGTCTCGTGCCTTTATTTGTCCTTGCTGAAATGCTCCCAGCCCCTCTTTTGGGTCTTAGTCAGGTAGGTTTTACATGACTCCATATGTGGTTATTTGGTTTCTTTTGGTGTTTTTCTTTTGAGGGCTGTGGGATACTTTAATGACCTTACTGTCAGTTCCGTTTGATTCTTTTTTGAACACCTTCCATGTGTCTTTAAGTATCTTCTTTTTCATAGTTTCTGATCACAAGCCCATTCTTGCACTCATGCATGCGAGTTCGTGCATGCACCTGTTCTCTTTTTGAGCCTGCTTTTCTGGTGTTTTGTGGTCAATGAGTGACTAAGTCTAGGATTTGCTTACGAAGCCATTCTGCACTTCTGGGTGCTAACACTTTCTCCTCGGCTTCCTACTTCCTCTCCTGCACTGTCAACTCTCTCTTGTGAACTAGTGCTAAAAATCGAAGACACCACCCTCTAGCAGTTTCAGCTAAAAAACGAGAGTATCTGCAAGAAAGAACATTTATCATCGAATAAGGTGACATTTCTCAAGGGGACCCGAAGGCTCTTCATTGTGTAAAGTGTTAGCCTCTCCCTGTGTGCACTTCATTTTCTCATCTGTGAAAGAGGGGATAATAATAGAAGGCTTCTGCTAGGGCTGTTGTAAAGAGTGAATTAATATTGTGTGTCACCCTGTGCGCTCAGTAAATATTACTGTTGTTGTTGTCATTCATCACACCACCACCCCATCTTGCCTTTATCCCAGTTTTCTAAACTAAATGAAGAAGGCATCTTCTAGAATCCAGATCATACCTTGACGGAGCATATAACACAAAAATGCCGCTTTTGTTCCATTTTCACCTTAATTTGTATCTTTTCCAGCATGTTTCTATCCCGGTTGTCCTAGATTCTAAAGCATTGTGTGCTTTCCCAGTGTTCATTGCAGCAATGGCCACAATCGCCAAAATGTGGAAAGAGCCAGGATACTCTTCGGCAGATGAATGGATAAAGAATATGTGGTCCATATACACAACGGAATATTACTCAGCCCTCAGAAAGGATGAAATACCAACTTTTGCATCAACTTGGACGGGACTGCAGGAGATTATGCTGAGTGAAACAAGTCAACCAGAGAAAGCCAGTTATCATATGGTTTCACTTATTTGTGGAACATAAGGAATAGCGTGGAGGACATTAGGAGAAGGAAGGGAAGAAGGAAGGGAGAGAATCAGAGGGGGAGACGAACCATGAGAGACTGTGGACTCTGGGAAACAGAGTTTCAGAAGTGAGATTGTGGGTGAGCCTGGTGACGAGTATTAAGGAGGGCACAGATTGCATGGAGCATTGGGTATTCTATGCAGACAATGAATCATGGAACACTACATCAAAAACTAATGATGTACTCTCTGGTGACTAACATAACACAATAATAATAATAATAATAATAATAAAAAGTGTTGTATGGCACTGTGAGAATGAAAGCTAATTCCTTACACTGCCTGCCAGATCTGGCTCCTTCATGCTCTTACTGGAAGCATAAATCCACCTGCTCTAACCACCTCCAAGGAGATGATGACTTGTTGACCTAGAACATTCAAAGTGGCTGTTTTAAAGAGAAAAGGTTCCTGTGCTGATAGTGGAAATGGAAATCTATTGAATAGCATGATTATGTTTTTACACAGAGAATGGTATTCTAAGAGAAAAAACAGCCCAGTCCCAGCATATACTCACTAACCATGAGTAAAGCAAACTCCTAACTTCTGTGGGTTTTAACATAACAGCGTTAGACTAGATAAACTCAGAAGTTGTTTCCAGGTTTGAAATTCTATGCTTCTCCTCCGCTGTCTTGACAGCAACCCCTCGACTCGTGGCCACATCTGTTTGAGTTTATTTACTGTGGCAGATGTTAATTCTGATCAGTGTAGTTTAATTGCATTTTAACTATCTACAGAAGACCTTTGTTCTTTGAGCTATCAGAAAGCAGATTAACTTTGACCTAATTAAAAATGCAGTGGGTCATTAAAGTTAAAACAATTTGGTTTATTTCAGCTGATAATTAGTTTAGATGTATCGTGTTTCCCACAATAAGAAATCATGGGATATCTTTTTTGGCACAGTTTCATGATGGCAGAAAACCGACTCGTGGTAGGTAAGAGAATTTACAACGGAGTAAAAGCAAACTCCGCATACCTAATGCTGATAGTTTCAGGTGGGGAAACCCAGGGTCGTGAGACCAGTTTTTGAAAACTGAAGTCAATCACTGTGGTCAGATACAGCCCTCCTGGCGGGTCCCCCTCCCCAGAATGTTTCTATTTCTCAATAATTGTCAGAATACAGAAGTAGATATAGCTGTAAATAGCTTTTCCTGCCTTGCATAATTTATATGAACAAGCAGTCTTAGATCCAACAGTCATGGAGCTTTACTTCAGTAATCAGTTCTAATTTTCATAAGTAAATTCTGGGTGAGTTTGGGAATTTGTCTGTCTCCGATATAAGTCCATTACATTTAATCACGGCTGAATCATGTTTATGTCAGGGTGTTGGGGGCACCACTGGGAATGATGTACACAGGCCCCCGTTTCTCCTTTTCTAGATTCCCAAACTTACCCCCATCTCAAAGCTACATGAAGCTCTTTTCACTGGTGATGCAGAAGAAATTAGTTGAATATGCATGAATTCATTTTCCTCCAACTTTGGAATAGAAATTTGAAGGGGGAAGAAAAACCGAAACCTTAAACTTTTGGGATAATTGTGCATTTTGTTTATCTACCTAATAACTGTTTCCGAGGCCAAGAGCCAGGAGTTAGAATTGAATTCATGATAATAATAGAAAGTGTACCTTTTTTTTTTTTTACCTGTTCCTGTGCGCAGTTAATGCATTTTAAAACACTTTTTATTACTATATGGCACCCCCTTCTGACTCCTCTCAGCTCATTGAGGTGGGGTCAAGAGTGAGGGGAGGAAGCCCTTGTTCATGGACAACAATTTGGCTTCTACCTCGTGTCTATCAGTTGGTTCCTCTTTGATGTGACTTTAGGATCACTAATATCTGATGCCCTTTTAGCATTTTTCTTCTTTTCTGCTAATCTGGCCTCTAGGTTCCATTCATGGTACACTCTGTTAGCTGATACATACAGAGCAAAATTGTGCTCTTCATGGCATATTGAAATTCTAGTAATTCTTAAATATAATGACTCTTTAAGCTTCTATGAACATTAGCTTGTAGCTGCTCTTCTGGGAGTTGGGCTGATGAGCAATGTGAAGAGCAGGTGCTGTGCTCTTGAGTGTCATCGGGCCAGACTCCTATGTGTGGATCCCTGTTTTGTTGGGGGCCGCTCTTCTCCGAGAGACTCCAAGATGCGTATGCAAAAATCTCCCTGAGTACTTGTGTCTGTTCTTGGGAAATATCTGAAGGCGGGGCTGAGCAATACAGAACCCTCTGTGTATGCTGCTGTTGTCTTTTATTACCACTGCGAAGTGATCTGCAGATACCATTTCTTATACTTCTGTTACATTGCTTCATTCATTTATTCAATAGATACTACGTTCCGGGAAGCTTTCTAGATCAGTGGTTGTTGACTTGGGTTGACTGTGTCTTCACTAGGAAGTCTTGACAGTTTCTTTCTTTTTTTTTTTTTTTAAGATTTTATTTGTTTGACAGAGAGAAACACAGCCAGAGAGGGAACACAAGCAGGGGGAGTGAGAGGGAGAAGCAGGCTTCCTGCTGAGCAGGGAGCCTGATGTGGGACTCAATCCTGGGTCTCCGGGATCATGACCTGAGCCGAAGGCAGTTGCTTAACCAACTGAGCCACCCAGGTGCCCCAAGTCTTGATAGTTTCACCTCAAAGTGTGCTCCAAACTGTCAGTACTTTCACTTCTAACATCTCATCCAGTGTATCATCTAGGATTAAGTCACTAGAGTATCTGTGTCACCACTCTGTCCCACCATGATCCGTTCTCCGCATGGTAGCAGAGTCATCGTCTAAGAATGGTAATATCACAGCTGTCTCCTGATCAAGAGGCCACTCCCCTCTTCTCCTTGGTGCTGCCTGCAGAGGTGGCAGCCTTCTCCTGTTCGGCATCATGGTTGCCCTCGGACCCTGGGGAAGCCCAAGATTGTTAAAAGGAGGACCAAGAAGTTCATCTGGCACCGGTCAGACCAGTCTGTTAAAATTAAATGCAACTGATGGAAACCCAGAGGCATTGATAGTAGGGTGTACAGAAGAACCAAGGGGGGGATCTTGATGCCCACCATTGACCTTGATGCCCAACCCAGATCTCAGGGTCCTGGGAGCAACAAGAAAACACAGCACCTGCTGTTCAGTGGCTTTCAGCAGTCCTAGTCCCCAGTGTCAAATGACTTGATGTGCAACAAATCCTACCGTGCAGAGACTGCTCAAAATGTCTCCTCCAAGAACTGCAAAGCCGTTGTGGAAAGAGCAGTCCAGCTGGCCATCAGGGTCAACAATCCCAATACCAGGCCGTGCAGCAAAGAAAATGAATGGACAGAGAGCTTAAGTGTGCACTGTATTTGTGTTAATAAAACTACCAGAAAAATGACACTCCCCACCAGTTGCTTCTCATCATGCTTAGGCCTTATCATCATCATCTGTGATCAGGCCCTTTATGACTGTTCCCACATTATGTCCTGTGACCCTTCCCTGGCTCACTTAGCTCCTTGTAAAATTTCACTGCCTTGTTACATGTCTGAATCTCCTCCATTGCATCTTTTGGATAGAAGTCGGAAATCTTTCAGATCAAAACCACAGGTAGATTGGCTGCCTACATGCCTACATCAAATTACATGTGTTTTTAAAAAATGGACAGCTATAAATAACTCTTGGAAGCAGAAGTGATGTTTGCTCAGTGTCATCTGATTCTCACGCAAATGTAACAGTCCCAGACGCTTATCTCCAGCAATTCTAACCAAAGTGGTAGTTACCAAGTTGAAAAAGCAGAGCGGTGCTTCTGAGCAGAGAAGGCTCTGTCATGAATCAGAAAGAAAGAAGGCAGAGGAAAAAAACAAATCACGTAAGTATTCTTTGTACGTTCAGGCCCAGAGGCACCAATATACTTTTTCTTCGCATTCAGAAACGTCCTTCACGAATTTCTGTAGAAGGTTCGTGTTTGCTGTTCGACTGCCGACTGCCCAGGGATAAATCTCTGTAATCGTATCTCCGTCTGCAGTTAGAGAAATTGAGTCCTCACTCTTCTGAATCTTCTGCTAACTCCTTGTTAACTTACTCAGCTCCTTTTGTCAACCTAGAAATAGAACACCGAGGAGACTGTCAGGAGTTTGACTAGATTTTTCTTTTTGCCCCAGAAGACTTATTTACTCTGCTCTTAATGGTTCATCAAAAAGGCAACAGCACACCTCCCTTGGCAATATCTTTTACATGACCAGAGCAATATTTCAAAGCAGTTAGGACAAGCTCAAATACCTGTATAAAGAATATCTGTGTCCATGGGCACCTGGGTTTCTCAGTGGGTTAAAGCCTCTGCTTTCGGCTCAGGTCATGATCTCAGGGTCCAGGGATCGAGCCCCGTATCGAGCTCTATGTGCAGCGGGGAGCCTGCTTCCTCCTCTCTCTCTGCCTGCCTCTCTGCCTACTTTGTAATCTCTCTCTCTGTCAAATAAATAAATAAAATCTTAAAAAAATATATCTTTGTCCAAAAGCAAACAGTACAGAAACACATGCTACTATATGGCTACTTTGGGTGCTCCCTGTATTGATGGATGTTTCTCTAAGAATTGTGTCAGATTCTAAATGGGTGCTTTCTTTTTATTTAAATTCTGTAAAGGAGTGGCTGATGATCCAGCAATTGCACTGTGAAGTATTTACCCAAAGGATACAAAAATAGACTCGAAGGGACACATGCTCCCTGAGGCTTCTAGTGGCATTATCAACCAAAGCCAAGTTACGGAAAGAGTCCAAATGTCCATTGACAGATGAAGGGATAAAGAAGATTTGGTATAGATGTACAGTGGAATATTACCCAACCACAAAAAAGAATCAAGTCTTGTCATTTGCAACAACATGGATGATGCCAGAGAGGATTATGCTAAGCAAAATAAGTCAGAAAAAGACAAATACCGTGTGATTTCACAATATGTGAACTTAAGAAACAAAACAGATGAACATGGGGGGAAAAAAGAGGCAAACCAGGAAATAGACTCTTAACTCTAGGGAACAAACTGAGGGTCACTGGAGGGGAGACAGGCGTGGAGATGGGTTAAATGGGTAACGGAGATTAGGGAGGGCACTTGTTCGGATGAGCACTGAGGGTTCTGGCTAAGTGAGGAATCACTAAGTTCTCCAACTAATATTACAATGTATGTTACTGGAATTTCAGTAGAAACTTAAAAACAAGTAAATAAAAGGGTGTCTGAAGGGGGGCTCTGTTTGAGAGAAGTAGTTGGTTTAAATTAGTAGGTATCTGTCTTCTGTTTTCTCCTGTGACCCTCTGTATTTATAAAGGAAAAAAATTTGCCCTGCTGAGTGGGCAGGAATGTACTGAGTGCATCCTATTTGACAGGCACGGTGAGGGGCGCTTGGAAATCAGGTAGCGAGATGCAGAAATATTTACTTGTGATGTGCTATGGGTTTTTTTCCCCTTTTTTAAAAGATTTTATTTATTTGTTTATTTATTTATTTATTTATTTATTTATTTATTTATTTATTTATTTATTTATTTATTTATTTATTTGACAGAGACACAGTGAGAGAGGGAACACAAGCAGGGAGGGTGGGAGAGGGAGAACAGGCTTCCCGCCGAGCAGGGAGCCCGATGTGGGGCTCTATCCTGGGACCCTGGGATCATGACCTGAGCCACCCAGGCACCCCGCATGCTATGGTTCTAAGTGGAAGAAATAGCTTACCTGTCCCCTAGGGTAGCTCTCACTGGAGTTAAAGATCCCAGTCAGATGTACAAAAAGCAATTAATGAAAAATAAATGAGAATATAACCAAATACCAAATACTCTTTAGAAGAAGAAGCTACACACTCATGGGAGACCTGAGAGGTTACTTTAGATATAGGTGCTTGTCTGTATGCAGAATGTGCAGGAAGGAGAACAGGCTGGCTAGCAAATGTGGCTAAAGAAACTGTCACTATTTTCGTTTCAATTTCTCTTCTTGTGCTAAGTTCTGTTCTTTGCTTGCCCACTCTGTGCCCTCCCCTGGAAGGTGGTGAAGTGGGGTTTATATATTTAAATATTTGCTCTCGATTTGGATAGTGTTCAGTGATATGCTGGTAAACAGATGGGGGTGGTGGTGGAGAGGCTCTGATGTATAGTGTTTGCCAATTTCCGTGGTGTAAATACTCTGATCATGGCTGATTTCTCAAGTGGGTGATTCATGTGGTGTCATGAAATGCAGAGTTGACGAGATCGGAGTAGGTTGTGGGCTCCCGGCAAGACCCCACTTGAGGAGGTGACTGCTAAAGTCCTTGCTTAGTGTTTTCTTAAGTACAGAAGCTTTATTCCAGTATCTGGAAGGAGACTGTTTTTTCCCTTTTATACCTTCCACACTCTGACTGCCTGCAGAGTTGCTATTCCCGGGACTGTATTTTGTTTTTTAATCTCTGTTTATATGGTGCTTTTGCTCTCTCAAGCTTAATCTCTTTGTGTTTTATCTCAGCATGTGTATCTGCTTTGTACTGTGAACAGGAGGGACCAGTTTTACCTTCGCAGTTTAGAGCTGATTGAAAGGGGAAACTTCATTATGGACCCTCAGATAAGAAAAACATTAAAATATTTCTGTGTTAAAAAAAACTTTCTGTATCTTAAACATTCCTCACCTCCACCCCTAAGAACTGCTCACAGAAATAATTTCATTTAGGTTATCTCGTGGGGTGCTCTGTCAGTTCTTACATTTTATTAATTTTAAACTTCTCTTGTCCTTTTCACACTGAGATTTCTGAGAAGCCAACCTCTATTTCATCTCTGTGAGCCCAGGGTCTCTAAAAAGTCCCTGAAATTGATCATTTTTTGAATGCACAATGAATAATAGACATTTGCCCAAATTTTCAGGCATATCAGCACATGAAGTCAGGTCTAAAGAACAAGTTTGGAATAATCCAAATGAAAGCAGAATTGAGACTTAGTCATGGCTTGGGCTCTGTAAATAAGGAAATTTAGGGGAAGTCAAGGACTGAGTCTTTGACATCATCTGTTGATGGAATCAAAAGAAGCAGCATTGAAGTGAAAGGAGAAGGGAGGTTGAGGGGAGAAAATAGGCCGCCTGGTGCCTTGTGGAAGAGAGCTACAAGAATATCATTATAAGATGGAATGAGAAACATTTGCTAGATATGAGTAGAGGGATGGCCGTTTTAATTTTCAGAGAGCAGTTTATTAAGGAGCTGGGAATAAACACTTTAGAGACTTCAGGAGGATATGAGGGGGAAGGAATGAGAATGAGTGAAACTGGATCACTCATCCAAGGACTGACATGAGACAGGAAGGTGAAATGGATGTCAGGTACAGGGAGACAGTAAGCAGGGTTCTAGTAAGGGTAATTATTCATTTTAATTAGAAATTTTTTCCACTGTCACCCTTATAAGTGATATTTCATAAAGGAGGTTTAATTTTGAGAGTGCTGTATGTAAAATTCTCTGTTTTGCCAAGTTGATGTCTTTCCAAATGTAGAGAGCCTACTTGAGGTAGGTGGAGATTTAGAGTCTAATAATGACCAGAACATACTGTCAACACCATGACTGGTACTGGAGGATTTTAGTGTGCTGTGTACCTCTGTTGATGAAAGTACTAGAAGAGAATGGAAAATAAATTCCAGTGCGAGGCCGTTCAAGATGGCATTACTAATGTTTGTATTGTAAGACAGCTCTTGGCAGAGGAGTATAGCTAGCTTTTGCAAAAACCAAGAATGACTGCTGCAAATCAACAGCAAGCATCCCATCGCTGTGTCAGCTGTATTGGAGCACACAAACAAAATAAGTAGCCCTTGCCTACAATCTAAAGAGAGAAAGGCCATCTCCATGAAGTGACTAGAGCACCACAATGAACAGGATGCTGATTCTGTGACACCAGAATTAAGACAAGTATGTAGTAGGTGCTTTATTTTTTTTAATCTTTTAAAAAAGATATTATTTATTTATTTGACAGGGAGAGAGATAGTGAGAGCAGGAACATAAGCAGGGGAGTGGGAGAGGGAGAAGCAGGGTCCCTGCTGATCAGGGAGCCCGATGTGGGGCTCGATCCCAGGACCATGGGATCATGACCTGAGCTGAAGGCAGATGCTTAACCATTGAGCCACCCAGATGCCCCATGTAGTAGGTCCTTTAAAGAAGGTCCTCTAAGAACGGATTGGTTATAACTTGGTTAAAGTTGAGAGGATTTTTAGGGTAAGGAAAAGCATAGAATGGGAATTGTATATATGGAGAAGGATGTGAAACAGATGGGAAATTTGAATATAAAAAGTAAACAATTTTCCAGGAGACAACTTAGATCCAGAATTATTTTATTAGACTGTTCTTCATATACCAGATTGATAGTAGCCTTTTATTTTTTAAATTTTTTTAAAAGATTTTATTTATTTATTTGACAAAGAGAGATACAATTAGGCAGAAAGGCAGGCAGAGAGAGAGGAGGAAGCAGGCTCCCCATTCAGCAGAGAGCCCGATGCAGAGCTCGATCCCAGGACCCTGAGATCATGACCTGAGCCGAAGGCAGAGGCTTTAACCCACTGAGCCACCCAGACGCCCCTATTTTTTAAAATTTTTAAAAGATTTATTTATTTTTTAAAATTTTATTTATTTGAAAGAGAGAAGCAGACTCCTCGCTGGACAGCAGGCCTGATGTGGGATTCAGTACCCGGACCCTGAAATCATAACCTGAGCTGAAGGGAGATGCTTAACCAGTTGAGCCACCCAGGCACCCTTATTTATTTTAGAGAGAGTGTGCAAGCATGAGGGAAGGGAGGAAGGGGCAGAGAGGGAGGGAACCTTGAGCAGACTCCTCACTGAGTGCAGAGCCTGAAGCCGGGCTCTAGCTCCTGCCGCTGAGATCATGACCTGAGTCCAAACCAGGAGTCAGAGGTCCAACTGGCTGAGCCACTCAGGTACCCTTCATAGTGGCCTTTTAAAAGTAGCTTTTAAAAAATTCTAAGAGTAGTATTTGCTCCTTTTTCTTTTTAAATTCAAGTTTGGGGTACCTGGGTGGCTCAGTTGGTTAAGTAGCTGCTTTTGGCTCAGGTCATGATCTCAGGGTCCTGGGACTGAGCCCCACATCTGGCTCCCTGCTTAGTGGGGAGTCTTCTTCTCCCTTTCCCTCTGCGCCCCCCCAACTCTGCTCTCTCTCAAATAAATAAAATAAAATATTAAAAAAAATAAATCCAAGTCTAGCACTAAAGTAAATCTTTTCCTCCTATCCCAACTCTTGCCCTTTACTCAAGGATAACTGTTTTTATGCTTCTTAGATATTCTGAAAATGTTAAAACATTTCTAGATATACATTCTCTTATAAACATGATTCATTTATATTCTTCCTCAATCTGCATTTTTGAATTGGCAATGCATCTTTGGGATCTTTCCATACCGTCACAACAATTCACTTTGTTTTAGAGCTATATAGTGTTCAACTGTATGCATGCACATTATTTGTCCACTAACCTACACAGAAACCTTCTGGGTCTGGCATAGTGTGTTAATTTTTTAAAAAGATTAAGAAATAATAAAAGTAGATTTTTATTATGGTAGATAAGATAGGACAATGTGTGTACTGTGTATTTTATTTCTATTTGCATACACACATTTCCACATGCCTTACTTAGAGCCTGGGGTTGGGAAAGGCTTTACAGGTCTTCTTGGACACGCTACTTACAAATCCTCCTTGTAAACTACTGCTGCCCGGGAGGAAGAGTCCTTGTTGGACCTGCGCATTTGCTCCCTATTGCTTGAGGTAACCTTACGAGTTGAGATGTTTTCACCTGCAAGGTGAAGTGCCTTAACCAGTGAAGGCACTGAATCACGTCGCACAGAGGAAATCCAGAGATAGGCTGTTGCAGGTGGGGTCGACGTGGGGCTCAACTTCTCCAACTCATGTAATTTTCCCGTTAGAGTTCCCAGAGCTGCCCGACCCAGGCATCACAGCTTCAGAAGCCGTGTTCAAAGGCATACAGACAGAAGGGAGATTCTTGCCTGAGTATCCTAAAGGAGATCTAGTCCCAGAAGCCCCTTGGCGGTCTATTCCTCGTCTACCATTGGCCAGAACTATGTCACGTGACCACACATGGCTGCGCGGAAGACCAAGAGCGGAAGTCTACAGGGTTGTGTGTCTATAGAGATGAGCATTCTCAGTGATGAGTTTGAAAGGAGTTGGGGCCGATGTTGACTAGATACTGTAAATGTGGCTAGAGTAGTTAATATCATTTTTGGGTAGAGTTAAAATCTGGCTCCTGGTAACTCCACTTTGGGTGTTGGTTAAGCACTATAACCTATCCCTAAAGAACAAGACTTCCAACAAAGTAAGTGGAAAGCTGTAATGTCTCGGTTTTGTCCCTTCCACAACCCTCCTTCCCATGATCATTCCTGTACTATCAAAGTGGAGAAAAATACAGAGCATCACTGTTTTCTGTAGCTTAGACTCTTCCCTTGTTTTTTGCTCTGGATTGTGTATCAGCTGCATTGCTTCCTAAGAGTTTTTTTTTCTTTATGGAAATTCATCAAAATTTATAACTACTCTCATATTTATTGTTTCTAATCTTATTGTGGCAGCCCAGATACCTGAAAAATAACTTGCTAGAAGGAAATAGATCAGACTATCTACCAAATAACTTGGATTAGAATTATGAGGACTAGTTGTATCCTTGTATCTTTTGAGGTTGATCGGCAGGGATGCTATAAATTGAACTATAATGTCTTTACTTTCCTTTCTTTATTCTCAGTCTTTTAAAAGACCTGCGATTTGGGGCACTGGGTGGCTCAGTCATTAAGCATCTGCTTTGGGCTCAGGTCAGGATCCGAGGATTCTGAGATTGAGCCCCCTCTCCCTGCTTCCTGGGAAGCCTGCTTCTCCTTCTCCCACTCCCCCTGCTTGTGTTTCCTCTCTCACTGTGTCTCTCTGTCAAGTAAATAAACAAAATCTTAAATAAATGCCAAAAAGACCTGTGACTTGGAAAGCATGGTTAGGTAGGTAAGCGATGTGTGAGTCCTTAGCTCTAATTTATATACCAGCCTTCATTTCTTTGAACTTAGTGTTTGTGATTATATAGGTTTGGAATTATAAAGGTTTGGAAAAAAGTCTAAATGGTATGGAAATAAAATGTCAGGACCTTGGAGCATAGGTGTGTCACTGTCCCCTTGACTTTCTAACTAGCCTGTCCCAAACTTTTAGGGATTTCTTTCAACGGTTCATCTCTCTTGGCATCTGAGCACCTGTGAGGCATAGATTTCCCTTTTCTGATTTTATTTGGCTCATCATTCTCCAGTCCCTATTCCCCAGAATTATTAGATAAGAAAATATGTGGAAGGATGCTCTTTTTGAATGAAAACCTGTAATAAGATAGATCTAATTGTTGCCTTTTCTAGATGAGAGATTAATGGAGACAGTGTTTACTGGAACATTTTGGACTTATTTCCCCTGACACTGAATTTGTGAAATTATTACCTTTAAAACTAAGCTCATGCTTAATGCCTTCATTTCCTTTTCGCACCACTCTTTGGGTCTGTTTGCCTCCTGTGTAGAAATTTCCAAGAATCCGAAGCCTTAGGAGATTTAAAACTGGAATCTCTTCATGTTAAAATTTGCAAAATACATTGATTCAGAGAGAAAGAGGCTACTCTACTCCTCAAATAACATCATTTTCACATGATACGTTCCCTTAAAGGTCACGTTATAAGACAAGAATGTGAGGTCTGTTATTGAATAGAAAAATGGAAAATTGAACAAGATATGTAAACATTTGAATAGAATGACAGTTGGCTTACCCCCAACTCCATATTCTTTCCTACAGGCCACCTGGATGTGGCTGGTGTGACTATCATTTTATGGTGTGTGAAATCTTTTGATTGGGATCTTGTGAGTCTTTTACAAATGTCTCTAACTAGCATATGATAAGACAACAAAATATGCAAATTTTGAAAGCCAGTCCAACTTCTTGACTAAGCCATACCAAGCACTGTTTGGTCCTTAAACTGTTTGATTTCTTCCTTGTCCTTTTAGTTCTCTCTAAAAAAAATAGTAAGAAACCTCACTAGTTATTTCTCAGTCCCGGAAAGGACAAAATCCTTGTGAATTTCATTTTCCTATTATTTCAGTAGGTCCTTCAGGTCCAATTTTCCTCCAAGATAATACCTCCAAATAATTGTAGCAGGGACTTGAGATTTTTGCCTCCTTTGAGTGCTGAAAGGCGAGAGGTATTCCAAAAGAATTGCCCATTTTGGTTAGTGAGAACACTTCCTATCTGTTCATAAGAGCAGCGGTGTCCTTTTCCACTAGTACCTACTTTGAGAAACATGGCAGAACTGAGAGACCTTTAGGTTCAGGTCCATCATGAAGACCAAGAGTAGAAATTACTGTCCTTGCTTGTACTAACCTTCCATAAATGTCAGTCTACAAAAGAAGAAGGAAGGGGAGAAAGCCTAGGCCCATATGAAAGACACATAGACCATCACATTTTCTTTGTTTATGCTTTAGAAGTTCACCTGGACCCCTCCCGAGTGTGGTGTCCCGTCGCAGACTGTCAGACGGTGTGCCCTGTGGCCTCCAGTGACCCAGGACAGCCTGTGCAGGTGGAGTGCCCTTCTTGTCACCTGAAGTTCTGCTCCTGCTGCAAGGACGCTTGGCACGCCGAAGTCTCCTGCAGAGATAGTCAGCCTGTCGTCCTGCCAACAGAGCACGGGTAAGAAAGGAAACGGTCTTTGGGGTTATTTACCGGATTTCTCAGAAACCCCAGATAGGTCGCTTGGAGAAGTAGTTCTCTTGTGCTGGAACTTAGAGTTTAGTTATTTCCCTGTGGAACTTCCCTGAGAAGTGTCTCAGAATTGGGAAGTTGTTAACAAAGAGTAACCGACAGTCTTTCTAAGGGGATTTTAGGTATTTACCCCCCGAGACTCTCCCCGATACTGCTGAAATGAGGGTCTGTATGCATTTTTATTTCTCTTCCGGTCAGGAGGCCCACGGCCCGCTGGTTTTCTATCGCAAGGCATGGCTTATCCGCAGCCATCTGCTGAGGAGCCGTGAGCACCCGCCATGGATTTAGCTCGTTCTTCCTGCGTGCAAAGTGATGCGGACGTTATTTTGTGACCTGAGTGTGTGGCAGCCTGTGAGGCGTGCCAGTCCTGTCAGTAGAAACAGGAGCCCTTCAGGGGCTCAGGGCTCAGTGCACAGGTCCGGGAGGAAAAGAGCTACATCTCCCAATGCACGGTGCCCTGCCAAGACAGTGCCGAGGCTCAGGCTCGGTTACAGTGAGAAGCAATTAAACCTGTACCTTTCAGTACACAGGGTTTTCGTGGCAACAGAAGGGCCCAGAGCGAGAGAGCTTTGTGCTCGATCCCTGGTTTTGCTGGAGGCTCTGGCTGTTCATGTGAGCGAGAGCAGAGGGACTGGTGTGCCGGTCCAGCCGGCTGGCTCAGCCTGCACCCTCTGAGAGCACGGAGCCATTCTTCAGGGACGGGAGCACCGCCTGGCTCGGCTGCGGTGCTCGAATCTGGGAGCAAACAAACCAAGAGGAAAACTAGATCTAGTGCACGCGGCAGGCACACACCTTCCCAGCCAGTACCCTCCGCATGTGCAGTGAGGTCTGCGGGTCAGCACAAGACCATGGCAAGATCCCAGAGGAGAGAGGGGTTGGGTTCTTTGTGTTATTTTTATTTTTTTAAGATTTTATTTGTTTAAGAGAGCACGAAGGGGAGGGGAGAGTCAGAGGGAGAAGCAGACTCCCCACTGAGCAGGGAGCCAATGTGGGGCTCCAGTCCTGGGACCCGGGGATCATGACCTGAGCTGAAGGCGGATGCCCAACCGACTGAGCCACCCAGGCGTCCCGAGAGGCTGGGCTCTGATGTGGTTGCTTGGTATCAGTGGGACCTCATGGAAGTCACTCAGCTTCTATGAGGCTGCTTCTCTATTTGAAAAAAAAAAAACAAAATTAAAAACAAAAGGTGGTGGTGGGTGGGGGGGAAGAATTAAAATAGTAACTGTCTCACTGCTATAATAATGCTACTGTGAGCACCAAATCTGGTCCCGGACCCAACGGTAGTTTGT
Source organism: Spilogale gracilis (assembly GCA_004023965.1). Lineage (NCBI taxonomy): Eukaryota > Metazoa > Chordata > Mammalia > Carnivora > Mephitidae > Spilogale > Spilogale gracilis. Next base: position 30,306 of record PITA01015565.1, read on the forward strand.
GAACGTGATGTCTCCGTGTGCCGGGGGCTGGTTTTGATGAATGGTAGCTAACGTGCAGCCCAGCGCTCTGGCTCCCCTAAGCCACCCACCCCGATGTGTTCCACCTATTTTCCATGCCCCTTAAGGCTGTGAGCCAGTGCTGAACTAGGCATTCATCTGGAGCAGGTCTCTTTAATGAGACTGGGCGTTTATTTTCAAGTATTGATCATTGCATCCCCTGACTCTTCCATTTCTTTATCAGAACGGGTCACCAGAAAGATTTATCTAAGCCGTGTCGGATCCAGAACTAGTTTTTCTGTTGTGCAGCAGAATGCTTGTGTTTTTGCTTCAGACAGCGTGTGCTCAGGGAATGAAACACTAACTTGGCAAAATAAGGAATTGAGTCAGGTGTGAAAAATACAATTATAGCATCACTCCTAGCCAAAGATAAATAAATTAAGGTTCTTTTGGGTTTTGAGTTATCTCAGTGACTACTAATCTGTGTCCCTCCTATTTTTACCCTCACTCTCTTCCATGGAAGTGAATTAAGCTCAGAGGAGGAAGAATCCACTACCTCACCCGTCAGGAGCCCTGGGGATTCAGTGGGTGACCATAAAGTGGAATCTAGAAGGGCATTAGTTAACTGCTGAATTAATTACACTCAGCCCACTCGTCCCCAGCCCTGGCTAGTGGACACATTTGTGGTTCCAGCAGCATTTGCCACTGTAATTTCTCATCCGTTTTGTTTCTAGGGCCCTCTTTGGGGCAGGCGCAGAAGCCCCCATTAAGCACTGCCCCGTTTGTCGGGTTTACATCGAACGCAATGAAGGCTGCGCTCAGATGATGTGTAAGAACTGCAAGCACACGTTTTGCTGGTACTGCCTCCAGAACCTGGACGTAAGTTCCGCCGGGAAGCATTCTTCTCCTGCAGTCTTGCTCCGTGTCGTATCTGTGCGCCCGTCAGGATCCTGCCGGCTCTCCTTCTAAAATCTTGAGCCTGGGTTTGTCCTGCAGGAGGAGGTTATTTTTCTTAAGGATACTTTCTGAGCATGCTACTTTAGATGTCTAGCAAATGCCCCTTTGAGTCCCTTTGCTGTGGCAGCTTATCTTTAAGCGCCGGCTTTTGTTTTGGGGTTATTTCCTGTGTTGGGGGCACCATCTCCTCTTATCACGTAGGGAACCATCAGTGTATTCATTTACTTTGCTGCCCTAGCAAATCGCCACATAAGTAGTAGCTTAAAACAGCAGACTTTTTTTTGTCTTTAGTGCTGTCTCTGGAAATCAGACTTGGGTCTCACTTCATTAGAAACAAGGTAGCCTCGGCTGCATTCTTTTCTGGATTCCAAGGGAGAATTTCTTTGCCATTTCTTTGCCTTTTCTAGCTTCTAGAAGCTGCCCGCATTCGTGGCATTGGCCCCTTCGAGGTCAGCCACATCACGTCTCTCTGACCCCTTCTTCCTTTGTTACAGCTCCTCTGACCACAGCTAGGAAAGCTGCTCTGCTCTTAAGGACCCTCTGATTAGACTGGCCACATCGGGATGGTATAGGCTATCCCCGCCCCACACACACTCTCAAGGTCTTGCTTAATCACATTTGTAAAAAAAAAAAATCACCCTTTTGCTGTATAAGCAATATATTCTAAAGTTCTGGGGAGGAGGCCATAGGCCTCTTTAGGGAGCAGTTTTTCAGCCTACTACAATTTGGTTTTCTTCCTGTTTTTGCATTTAAAGAAGAAACCACGCAAATCAACGGGATGTCTGAAATAACCACTTCATTCATTGGCGCAAGGTGGTAGTGCTCTTGTTTTGTTAGGGATCCATTCCCACATAACGGGGTCTGCCTCGGGGACTCCTCCTCACCATTCGTGGCGCACATCTTGCCCAGGTCGGGCGCGGCGCATGAGTCCCGTGCTGAGGCTCCTGGTAACCCCAGATGGTGTTGTGAAAGTGCGGTGAGGGACTGCTGAGCAGATCTTCCTTCAGTTCTGGTGTTTCTTCTAGCACGAGTGTGCTACCTCGAGTAAGAAGAGATAGCTCCTATTTTGGCAATCTGGACTGATGAAATACGTCCATCCCAATGAGCCCTCCATGGTGGCGTGGACATTCCTCTCTCAGTTTTTCTTTCTTTCTTTCTTTCTTTCTTTTTTTTTTTTTTTTTCAAGATTTATTTATTTATTTTAGAGAGAGAATGAGAGCAAGTGAGCACAAGTTAGGGGAAGGGTAGAGGGTGAGAGAACCTGAAGCAGACTCCACACTGAGCTTGGAGCCCCATGTGCGGCACGATCACCAGACTCTGACGTCATACTCTGAGCTGAAATCAAGAGTCGAACAGTCAACTGGTTGAGCCACCAAGACACCCCGCTCAGTTTTTCGTTGCAGTTGCCTGGTTGGCTTCTCTTGACCCTAGTCCTTGAATCACAAGTATGTGTGATGTGTGAGACACCCACTATGATTCCAAACGTGCGATACTCTGGGCGAGGTTTTCACCGATTGCACACCCCTTGTGTTTTTACAAAGGAAAGGCATCATTTCTGTTTGCCTTCAGGTTTAACCAGAACATAATTGGGTTCATATCCCAAGGAGGGCTGAGCCCATGAGGTTCTTTTTAAGAAGCAGGAATGTAAGGGAATCAAGCTGTGTGCCACATCTCTCCATCCTTCGGAGAACACACTGTTCTATTAGCTGGACTGTTCCGGGGCTCGAGTGGAAATGGTACAGATGTTAAAAGGCTGTGTACACAGACTTCAGATACTGAAGCATCTTTTTCTGAGATCTCATTTTCTCAGTTTTCGCCAGGGGCACTGGCCTGTTGGTAATGATGTTTTTCTCTCGACAAGTGTTCTGTGTCAGATGGTGGTGTGGATCTTTGTTTATAGGAAAGTTGCAGAGCCTGGGTCTGGGAGCAGGATGACTGTCCAAGAGCCAAGTCTGAGACGGATGCCCGGACCAAGTGATATTTGCATTTTGCTGGGGTGTTGAGTTTGCTTCTGCTTTTGTCCTCATCCCTGCTGGTTCAGAGGACGAAGTGTTCTTAATCTGCTTTGGGGACCTCAGAGACTTGTCCCTTTCCATCATCTCTTCTCTCTCCTGTGACTTCAATTTCTACTAACATCTCTGTGTGCTCAGCTGTGTCCCATTTAAAAATGAGTCACATTTTTCTCAAGCCTACATGTCTCCATTACTACCATTCTCTTTCTCCTTCTCTTAGAGGCCAAGCCCAAAACAGCAGAATCCCCTCTCATAGTTGATACTTAACCTCCAGTCCTCTGAAGCACACAGAGCTCGCCCATCGTCACAGCCTTGACTGTATTTTTACCAAGGCTGTGAGTGCTCTCTTTTGTGTAAAACCCAACAGATGTTTCAGTCCTCCTCTTAACCTTGATCCTCCACTGCCACTGACGTCTTGACCGCCCCTGGTTCAGTGATGACATCTCTTCTGATATCCCTTCTACATTTCTGGCCACTTCTGTTTCCTTTCCAGGTGCCTCCTTGACTCATTCTTTTTTTTCCCCCTAAGAATGAGAGAGCAAAAAGGGGGAGGGACAGAGAAAGAGGGAGAGAAAGAATCTTAAGCAGGCTCTGCACTGGCCATGGGGCTCTATCTCACAACCCCGAGATCATGACCTGAGCCGAACTCAAGGGTCAGGTGCTTAACCACCTGAGCCACCCAGGCACCCCCTCTACCCTCTTTGCTTGTCTGTCTACACTCTCCCCCTGGGTGATCTCATCTACTTCTGTGGTTTACTCCACCCCATGTATGCTGATTCCCATCTTTTCCCCAGAATTCTCATCTGTGTGTCAGCTGCATTTTGAACAGTGCGTCTTGGATATCTCACGCGTCTCTCGAGTTCAATATGTGCAAAGTGTGGCCATCATCTTCCCAACAAAGTTCATCTCTCTCTTGTCATTTCTCTCGACCAGCCTCCTGCCTCTGCTCGGTGCCTTTCCCCTCACCTGCGATTTCTTCTCCTTTTTCCCCCATCGAGTTAGTTACCTTCTCAGGACCCCATGTCTGTGTTTCCCATCTCAGCCGCTGGCGTCTTTTCTCATGTGCTCTCCACTCCCGATCTCCAGTCCACATCACGCCTGTGCTAGAGCCACTTTTCAAAGATGATCGGTCAGGACTCTAATCCTTTCCGGACTCAGTCAGTAGTCTCAATGATTTATGATCTCTTCTCACTCAGGGATCTGTAAAAGTGCTGAGATACAGTCTAAAGATTGCGGCCTTGGGGTTCCTGGAGGCCGCCGTCTGTATTCCCCGAAGGAACCTTTGCTTTCCACCAGGGCGATCCGATGTGGTTAGTATGTAGGTCTCAGTTCAAAAGAGCGTGTTTACTGAAACCTCTCTCTTTGTTTTTCAGAATGACATTTTCCTCAGACATTATGACAAAGGGCCGTGCAGGAATAAGCTGGGCCACTCAAGGGCCTCAGTCATGTGGAACCGCACACAGGTACCCTGACCTCTGAGGGAGCAGGAGCTGTACCGGACTCGGGACGGCTTATAAAGCCCACCCAGTCCTCCTCCCCGCCCTGTTCTCTGCTTACCCATCCCTGCCTGGGACGTTCTGGGGAGCTCTGGGGCAGGGCCGGCACCTGCCCGAAGCTCATTCATGAGCAGATCCCCTTGAGGCTAAGTAGAGGGGCAGGGCGCCAGAGCAGCCCAGTAATTAACGTGACCTGCAGAATCGAGGCAGATGTTCTTTCCTCTTGAAAAAATGGTAGAATGGCTTTCCTCAAGCCCTGTAAGTCATAGTTCTTATAAAAGGCAGTGCTCTAAAATCCTGTGAGCCCCCCTGGAGCTTAGATCCCTCTGCACACGCCATTGTGGGTTTCTGTGGCAGGTTCACAGGGAGTCCTGGTTTATTTTTAATAGTATTTCATGTTTATTAAAAACTACGTTCCTTTTAAGGGCGTCACTATTAATAGCGTAGGAGTCATTATTAGCATCCCTGTGAGGCTGTCAAGGGGCCTCGGGTAGGGAGAGAGACAACAGCAGCAATTCGGGGTGACATGGAACTTGTGCTAGAGCTCAGGTTACAGTCCGGTGTCTTCCTCTCACCTCCGATCTAGTCCTTGCTGCCGCCCTGGTTAATATCCGGCTCACATCCTGCAGGACACAGGCTGAAAAGTCCCATAATTGGAACTTGTTTCATATGCCCGAGGTGGTGTCTTCATTCAGGTTGCTAGAATAAATGACCATAAAACTGGGTTCTTGAAAAATAGACATGTACTTCTCCGAGTTCTGGAGACAGGAAGCCAAAGATGAAGGTACCTGTATGGTTGGATTCTGGCAAGGACCCTCTTCCTGGTCTGCAGATGGTCTTCGCACCGTGTCCTCACATGGTGCCAAGCTGGGGAGAGGAAGCAAGCTCTCTGATACCACTTTTCATAAGGGCACTAATCCCATCATGAGGGCTTCATCCACTGGTCTTAATTACATCCCAAAGGCCTTCATTTCCAAATACCATCATATTGGACATTAAGGTTTCAACATAGGAATTTTTGTGGGGTGGGGGGGGATACAAACGTGCCATGGGTAGCAGGTGGTACAGTACACATATAGGAAGATTGAACTGCTGCAGTAGGTTTTCTTCTGAATTTCCAGGTGGTGGGGATTCTGGTGGGATTGGGCATCATTGCCCTGGTGACTTCACCCTTGCTGCTCCTGGCTTCCCCGTGTATAATCTGCTGTGTCTGCAAGTCCTGTCGGGGCAAGAAGAAAAAGCACGACCCACCCACGACCTAAAGGTCCCCGCTCCTGTCCATGTGCCGCAGACGCCCGGGGTCATAACGAGAAGCACAGTGATAAAGCCCCACTTAATGAACTTGCCTCCTCCTTGCCAAACTTTGAAAGTGCCTCTGGGTCCAGACTTTGAACTTGCCTGCCTGCCTTTGACATCAGAAAAGGCCGAGCCTGTGTGAAGAGAAGGACCCGGGTTCTGCAGTCTCGGCCAGTGTCTATGGAACATGTCGGGAAGCTTTGGGGTTGCTGGGAAGGAACTGACCCACCATCATTTTCTCCTCCAAAAGATCCCACTGCACTGTTGAACTTCCAGCCGCGTTCGAGGAGCCCGACCCTCAGTATCATCAGTGTGTTGTCATGGTTGGCAGCACTCATCAACTCATCAGCTAGAGTCTGTTCTGTATTGATTTGACCCCCATGAGAAACATGCGAGAAAGCCGCCCCTTCCCTTGGCCCGCGTAGGAGGGAAAGGATAACGCCATTTGAGGGGAGGTTATTGAAAGCGCCGAGCATCAGGCTGCTTATCTTGGGGAGTAGGTCTGTTGGTTCTGCCTCTCCGGGCTCCCAGGCGTGCTGTTCTCGGCATTCCCACAGCGGCTTGGCAGAAACACAATAGGTTTCCCCGTATGTGAGCCCAGCTTCCAGCGGGAGACACTGGTGCGCAGAGGGAGCTGCCCCTTCCCAGGGAAGGGGTGGCGGCCCGTAAAATACTGTGGTCTGATTGAGTAGCTCTCCCTTGGCCAGGGCAACTTTGTGAAGACGATCAGCTGTCCTCCTATGGCCAGTAGCTGTGCCCTCCAGGATCGGTTTATATTGCAGTACGGCTCGAACGGCCGAGGTTAACCTTCATCATAGGCAACAGAGATCTTTCCTGAGCTCTGTGTCCATGCGCCCCACACATTTAGAGGTGGACCTAAAAGTACACAGCAAGAGTGAGTATTCAAGTCCATGTGTACACCAGTCCAATAAGTCACCGCCTACCTAGCATTTCCATCCATTGGGCATGCGTGAGCGCATCCCGTGGTACACGCAAAAATTCCATCCATTGGGCATGCGTGAGCGTATCCCGCGGCACACGCAAAAATTCCATCCATTGGGCATGCGTGAGCGTATCCCGCGGCACATGCAAAAATTCCATCCATTGGGCATGCGTGAGTGTATCCCGCGGCACATGCAAAAATTCCATCCATTGGGCATGCGTGAGTGTATCCCGCGGCACACGCAAAAATTCCATCCATTGGGCATGTGTGAGCGTATCCCATGGTACACGCAAAATAAATGTTTCCTCGAAGCCATTCTGTCTTTCGTTCTGGGATGAATGTGATTTATTATAAATTGCCCTAAAGGGTTTTTTTTTTTTACATATTATATATGTAAATTTGGTTGCAAGTTCATAACTCACCCAAAGGTAGAGACTCATAAACCTAACTCTTTTAAAACAACACCTAGTTCAATGTCCTGCCATCTCAGTTTTGTAAAAACATTGATAATCAAGTTATTTACATCTTTTCAGACACAGCTCAGAGCAGCTGTCTTAGCAGAGTTTTGTACTGCTCTTTGAGCATGTGGTTGGGCAATCCAGATACTTCCTGTGTGTACAAGGAACTGATAACCAAAAAAATGTAAGAAATAAAATGTAAATGCTTTCTGTATCATAAATGCTTTGGGTTGGTATCGCGCTATTGCAACTTATTTTTCCCATTATCCATCGGTCAGCTTTTGAATAAACGGGTTTTGAAGACAAGAACTTTTTCTCTATTGACAGGCTTACTAATCGCCATTAGCAACGTAGCCTGGTGCTTCATGAGGATATGTCAGATGCTCTTACAGAGCTCTCCTTGAAACTAGGGACACAGCCATGAGGGACTGTCAGAACCCATCGGACTTCCCTGGGGTAACTGGGTAACTAGTTATTAAATTGCTGCTATCCTGGACCTATTACTAAAGAACGATGCTTTGCCAATGGAATGTATCCTAAGTGGGGATGTGTATATTTAAGGAACTTTAGTTCACACGTACATATCAATACCTGATTTATGTATAGTACATCTCTTGGTCATGTACATTTTTATTTACCATTTGTATAAAACACGGATGAGAACTCTGGGAAAACTTTTGAATGGCAACCAACCAAAAACATTTTTAATGATTTTTTTTGGAAATTTCTCAATATTAAGTGTCTTTATTTTCCTTTGAAACTCTGAACACTTCAGAACAAGAATACTCTCTTCTATTGATGTATTTCATATTAGTATAGAGACAAGTGCACATATATTTGAATAATTTACTTTGTCTTAACACTGCCTCATTATAGCAAAGGGCATTTATAACTGCTCAGGGGATCATAGGAACTCAGCTGAAATTGCATTTTTGTATCAAGAATGTGTGTTGCGCCATGTCCTCCAGCACGAGTGAACTCGAACCTCGAGTCCACAAACAATCTTTAAACAGGGGTTGGGCTGATTTCGAATAACCTAACATCCTATGTTAGCAGAGGTGGAGCTCCCAAACTTGGAGTTAAATGTAGAAGAAAACATCCATCCTGTTTCCTTGGCAAAACTGAAGAAACTTGCCTTTTCACAGAGATACTGTAACAAAATCAGCTACTTTTTTGTGGGGTGTAGGGAGTGGGGGTTGTTCGTGAAACAGATTTTAAACAACTGGATTTAAGTTTTTAAATGTTGAAAAGTGCCTGGAAAATCGTGACTTCTTCCTCACATGGCTGCATGAATTGGCTTGTGTAAGATTGTCAGAATCAACAGGAACAGGTTGGTGGGTAGGACCGAGATCTATATCTCTGGTGCATCAGGGGGCAAGATGTAAGCCGCGCTGGAAACTGTTTATAAAGGAGCGAGCTGACAACTTTGATAACAGAGATGAATGCTTTCATTTGGGATAATGGGCCAGTGAGAGAGTTTAACCTGCCTCCTTCCTCTGTTCATCCTATCTTCTCCTAGTGACCCTCTTTCTGTACTAGGAAGAAATATGGGTCTACATGATCATGTTTGGATGTCATGCCAAAAAGATCTTTGTGTCTGGAGTAGTATAGTCTATTTGAAATAGAAATCAAAACACCTTCACCAAATTGTAATCTGGATGTAATAACTCCCCCATATCCCCCAAATCCTGAAACACTAACAGATATAAGGGCACAACATGTAGCTGCTGCCCCTTCTGGGAATTTTTCTGTTGTTACTGGGTTGGGAGGTGGCGGGGAAAGGCATATGGAAGCATCTTTTAGAGTCCTAGACATTCTATTTGTTTTTGCAATGGGTGTTTGCTCTGGCCTTGAAATCTCTGTTTCGATAAAGAGGCCTTTGAAAAACAAATCATTCACAGTGTGAGTTTTCTTGTAGCCTGCATCATGAAAATTTTACCTATCTAGATTTGAAAATCTACATGTTTCTTTGAATGCAAATCACTGTTGCTTGGAAACCCAAATTGTCTCTTAAAAATTATTCAGGATCTAACTATGTATTATTTTACCCTTTTCTACACAGTGCTGACTTTCTGTTCATGAATGGATGCCTTTATGTATATAGAACTGTGTATATATGTGTAGCTCTGAAGACAATTTCCTAATGCCGTAGATGAGTGACATTTTTTAAAGCTGTCCAGTCGATACCTATAGGTTATTACATCTCATGTTGATTCACGATCTGGAAAGTTTTGTTATGTATTTAAGAAATTGCTGTTGTATTATATTTTTCCGAATTATTTGAGAGTAAAATAGCTGTTTGAGTCTCTGTAGCCCCAATAAATGCAGAGCAGGAAAGCAAGTGTGTTTAACCTTTGTTGTGCTACACATTTCTAGACACGGTCAAGTGTATCTTCCAGGAACTGACAGAGGTACTACTAAGTCCAGGCTCAGAATTTGCAAAAAGCACCCAAATCTGCAATACAATTTATGGAAATAACTCTTGCAACCTTGTTTCTTAAATAAGAGGAAGTATAATGCCTTCACTTGTTGCAGACGTTTTTGTTTTATGTGGGATTTTTTCCACACGCTCCATGCACAGGCATTGACCATCACCCAGAGAAATAACCAATAATTTAGGTCTTTGATCATTCTGATAAAACATGCTGCCAGGCATGAAAGCTATTAGTTCTATAAAAGAGTTTTGGACTATGTGCTCTCTCTCCATGGTCAGTACCAACCTTCCACAAGCCTGTTGGAGGGGTGTATTTCCTTGTTAAGAATGTTAAGGGATTTACATTAGTGTTAACTTACGGTCATTTCCATTTGATTAGTATTCAAGGCAGGACTCACCAAAGGCTGAGTGCCAGAGTTGGTTTCCAACTAGAACTTGTGTTTCTGCAAAGCTGGAAAGCTCACATTCCTATCTACTGGTGATGGAGCCTCACTATTGGTTATTATATGGTTACACTAGGATACTGGGGACAAAGGCTTAGGTTGACTTATAATTCAGATTCCACTTTCTGATCATTCAGTTTTGAGGAAATCAATAAGATATTAAAAGATTTTTTTGCTTATGGTTTCTTAGTTTGCTTAATTCTTTCCTAGAATTTCAACATTATTTCATTTTTAAAGTGTCATTGTTTACTAACCTTGAGTTTACATCCACAAAGAATGATCGATAGAACCATTTTTAACAGTAGTGATTTTAATCAGTGCCCAAACGGCAAGCTCATTGCCATGGCAGTTATGAACCTAGTGAATCTGAAGAATTATAATTAGGTTTTCCTGTAATTCAATTATTTTCATCTGTTGGATAATAAATTTATTTTTTAGACCCTAACGATAGTATCCAACTCAAGTTTTGAGAAAGAAATGAATTTCTTCAAATAATTCAGTAGCAATTATACTATTTTTTTTTAAACATTTTATTTATTTATTTGACAGAGAGAGGAGGAAGCAGGCTCCCTGCTGAGCAGAGAGCCTGACACGGGCCTCGATCCCAGGACCCTGAGATCATGACCTGAGCCGAAGGCAGAGGCTTTAACCCACTGAGCCACCCAGGTGCCCTATACTATGTTTTATTTATAAATTTTTTACATACACTTTTTTAAAGAACTTTTGAGAATAAGCCTATGAAATAAATAGAATAGATATTAGATCCATTTCATAGAGAAAGCAGTGGTTTTCCGTTCATGTCTTGCCAAGGGTCCACTACTGATGAGTGGTAGCCAGAAAAAGAATGTGAGAGTCCTTTAGAATACTTCCAACCCTTTCATTAGTTAGTAATTCAGATCTGGCCCCCAGCCCCGTGTCTGTGCGTCCCAAGGAGATGAACTCCCCTGTCAATCATCTGCATTGGTGGAGGTATATGTAAGAGAATTATTATTTCAAATAATCATTGAGAGTCAGTACTTTGGTGTGTCTGACAGCTTGCCTGGGGCAATGGCCACCCCTGAGTTCAACCCTAGTCCCTCCCTGGTTTAGGTAGAGGAGAAGGGCAAGGGAGGCAGGGCAAGTTAGTCAAGAAATAACTAGGTGGCGTGCATCCTGCTTACATTGGAATGAGAGTTACAGGTGGGTCCATGTACTTCACGTGCCAACATGTTTGCCTCTTCTCTCCGACATAAAGTACGTTCTCACAGGCTCCTCTGATGTGACAGTCGACACTCAAAGCGATTGTTAAATCCAAATCTTTTCCTTGTAACATTACTGGCTAATGCTATAATGTGTACTTGTGGCCGATCATTAAATAAATCAGTCCATTGGCAGTTTCAAAAACAAGAGATGGGACTCCCCTAAATACTGAACTTATTGGATGGATCTCTGATGTGTATAAAGAAGTTGTGCTTTAATTCCATTTTCTGCCTCTGTTTTTCAATTTTACCTATATAATTCTAACAGTTCTTTTTTTTTTTTTTAATTTTGTATGTTGAAACTAGAATTCAGGCTTTAGACGAGAAGGGGATGAAGTCTTGTGTTTGCCTTAATGATTTGGTATGACGGAAGAAGGATATTTTTGGAGGATCGGTGGGGAGCGGTTCACGTTCATGCCATTGAATGCATTCAAATAAAATGAACACAAGATTTTTCTCAAGTTGTGACACTTCTGATTATTGATCAGTCTGGTCTTAGTGTTTGAAGTTAAGCCCATTTGTTTAACTAAAAGCAAACAAGTCCAGAAATCCACACGCCACCGGCATGATGTGTGTCCCGAATTCCAGACTGGCCCCTGGACTTTGGCATCGAGGGCACGTGAACAGAATGTTGGGAGAGGGTTGGCAAAGCTGATGTCACCCTGGACACAGAACAAACAGGCAGGCAGTGTCTCTCTGCCCCCATCCCCCCCCCCGCCAGTCTAGACGGTGTAGGGTAGGGGACAGATACCCAGCTCGCAGTGAGATGATTTTACTCTTGGTTGGTGCTGTGGTCTGGGCCAACCATTTATCCACACTGTCATTTCCTCCATCCTGGCTCAGGCATAGAGGGTCAGATAAGATCACAAGCCTCAGAGGGACATTGTCTTTTGGGAGGTGGGAGGAGGGGAGCCATTGTCCTGTGTGTGGGGGTGACCAGTTTTCAGCCACTGTTCCCAAAGGAGAAGGGGGGTGCTAATACATTTCAAGCTTGTGGATGTGTGTTGAAGGAGGAATGACCTCCTCAGAAAATACATCGTCTTTCTGGACTTAAAAAATTCCTTTATGTTGCTTTTTCACAAGGACGTATTTCACAGATAAATATTTATCTAATTGTATGTTCAATTAAAATGGAAGCTATGTGGAGAGAAAAATGCAGAATTCATATCATTGCAGTGATTTTGGTGAGGAGCTGGTTTACTGTAAAAAACCTACACAATGCCGTATGGTATGCAAAGTACTTTCAAACACATTTTGTTTTGCTCTTCCTATTACTCTAGCAAGTACCTATTAATACGGCCCTCTCCCCACTGACAGGTGGGAGGTGAGATTGAGGGCCCAGGTGACATGGCACAGGTCATAGGATGGGTTAATGGCAAAGCTGGAAACATCTCTCATGAAGCCAACCTGGACGCCTTAGCAGTATTTTAATTTTTAAAGTGTTTTGAAGCAATGCATTTATTAACCTCAATTTCTGTACATCAGAGCTTTGGCACGAGGTGGCTGAGCTCTCTGCTCAGCATCTTGCCGGGCTGAAGATCAAGGTCTTGGCCAGCTGTTGCCATTTGGGGGTCAGAGTTCTTTTCCAAGCTCACTGATTACTGGCAGAATTCAGTTCTTTCTTATGCCTTCCTTGTGGTCCCGTGTATCTCCGAGCAATGTTGAGGTGTCAAAAGTTCAGAAATAGCAGAAGTAAAACTGACCAGTCACCCAAGTAATATTTAGTAAAAGTTTGTTGAGCACACACCAAAAAGACAGATTGTGAACCAGAACTCACTGAACCAAAACATGGAATTGGGATCTATTGTTAAAAAGCAGCTTATATAGGGAGACAGCAGAGTCTATGCTTCATAGAGACTGGTTATAATAGTAGCATGCCCTTAAATGATAATGGTCAGTGGTTGCCTCATACCAACTTTGGGAGGTAGTTCAAGTTTTGCATATAATTTTCAGAGGTGCAAGCATGGGAAATGACCCACGTCAAGTCAGTCTTGCAAAATAAGCTAAATTAAGCTTTATTTGTATGACTAAACTGGTTTTACACTGCAATTCAGGGAATTTTCTTTTTCTTTTCTTTTTTTTTTTTTTAAGATTTTATTTATTTGACACATAAAACACAGGCAGGGAGAGTGGCAGGCAGAGGAAGAAGCAGGCTGCCCGATGTGGGGCTCAATCCCAGGACCCTGGATCATGACCTGAGCCGAAGGCGGACAGTTAACCTACTGAGCCACCCAGGCGCCCCATGTTATTCAGGGAATTTTCAAGATTGGTCTCTTATTTTAACAACTCCCCCTTTTTGGTCATTCTCTCAACAGGCTGAGAGTATTATCAACCAGTACGGTGTTATTCTGTGTGACCACTGCCGATACAGTCAGGCCGAGGAATCACACATTTGATGTTTTCATCCAGGTGCATCATCAGGCCAAGGTGTAAGCACCATCTTCATCACTTCTGTGGGTATTGTTGGTTTCATCCAGTTGTCTGATCCTGACGGATACCATCTCTAGGGGCTGCCGGTGGGTGTAAGGCCCTAGAGAACACATAACACACTGCAGAAGTTGATCCGATGACTATAAAAAGAGCAACGACTCAAGATTGCAAAGTTCTCTAGAGCAGAGGTTCCCAGGAGCCAAGATTTAGCCAATTAAATAACTCAAATGGATTCTAATTCTTGACCTTAACATACATAGGCACAGCGCGGTGTATTAGCAGTTGTAGGTCCTCATGATTACCTAGGAGAGGGTGAACAGGAGACATTTTGTTTCAAGAGGTGGTACTCTGTAGGAGGGCTTCCACCGAATGAGCTTCTCTATGCTGTGAGCAAATCGGGTACTTTAATAAGAGATATTTCTACAGAAATAAAAGCTAAGCAAAGACTGATAGTTCAAATTATAAAACTGGTTTCCGAGTTTGGAGAGCAGCCCACTGAGAAGAGTTCTGGGTGCTGGGTCATGAGCATCTTCACATGGAAGGAGGGGTAGGCAGTGGTGTTCTGTCTGGTTTTCAGGTTTACGATGTCAGTGTTTCTAATGATGTTTCTGAGTGGCCGCATTGCAGTAGGCACCAAGATTGCCCCCTCCCGTGAGCTGTTGCATAGCCCAGCTTTAGCTTCCGTGGTTTCTGGGAAAGAATGATTTTAGTTCCATAGCAATTCCAAGTCAAAAGAGTGGGAAAATATTGGGAATGTTGGCTTTTGGAGAGCTCTAGTCAAATATTGGGGGGACCAGAAAATTCAGGGTTCAGCACAATTTATAGGTAGAACACAAAACCTCAAAGACAATGAGCAATTTCGAATCGGAGATCCATAAATATCAGATAATTTCCCCCAAATAATCATCTTCCTTTTCATCAAGGATAACCAAAATAAGTCTTATCTGTCAGTTATCTGTCAGAAATTAGATTAAGTCTAGTTTCAGTAAACTTGTCCTGATTACGTGAGTCCAACAAGAGTAGTGACTGACCACATGAGCTCTTCTAAACCTGCTTTGCTGGAGCTTTTCATAAGGAATCTCAGACTGGACATTCCACAGTCTCTTGAGGCTAGGAAGTCACACCAAGAGGCCTCGTTCAATCATGCCCTGTTCCAAGGAGAACAGATTCTTATTGAACTTATGCAAGTATATATAGTGTCATGAAAATAGGAATATTTAATAAGAGTTTCCGAATTCTGGAGGGATCAAAAATGTAAGCGTTTCAACCTTTGTTGCAAAGATACATTCTACCAAATTGCTGTAAGTTATAAAGAGCTTAAAAGAGGAGAAAGAGGGGTCCTTTAAATCTAGGAAACAAAACATTAAAGAACTAGCAGTGTTGTAAACAGAGTCATAAAAATTATTACCATGTTCATCAGTTCATTCAGTCCCTTGTAATTATTCCTGCTTTGCTTCTCCTTGGGTTAGTGGCTTTATCAGTCAATCGGTTTTCCACCAGAGTTTTAGAAATTCTTACCCAGTTTGGTGTTACGATGTTCAAGTTCTCAGAAACCTGCATTTTGGAGTACTTGTCGGGGTCTTTTCCATGAATCTCTCTGATGACGGAGTGCTTCTGTTTGTAGTTCATTGCAGATGTTCTCAGAGAAGATACAAGTGTCAAACAATAACTGTATATAAATGACCAAAGACTTAAAAATACCCATGGTTGAAGATCTGAGGAGAATTCATTATAATGCAATTGACAAGGGAAGGTGGTTATTTCTATGACATACATTTAAAAACTATGCCATAGCATTATACCAGGACATGTCAGATTTTAGGAATTTCATATAAATATCCCCATAGAAAGTTTAGCATCACTTATTTATTTATTTTCTATCAAATTTAAAATGCACAAAACATTACATGGTTGAAAAAAAGTTTTTAGCTCTTCTAATAGAGAAGACTCAATTTTCTTAAATAATTGAACACCTGACAGAGACAAAACAGAATCTCAGTTTTCTAGGCAGATTACATTAAAGGTATAGGAAAAACTTTGCTTGCAATTTCTTATTAAGAGCAGACCAATAATCTAAGAAAACCTTGTCCCTTTAACAGGTGAGAAAACTGGGCACCTGGGTGGCTCAGTGAGTTAATAAGCCTCTGCCTTCGACTCAGGTCATAATCTCAGGGTCCTGGGATCAAGTCCCACATCAGGTTCTCTGCTCTGCAGGGAGCCTGCTTCCCCCTCTCTCTCTGCCCACCTCTCTGCCTGCTTGTGATCTCTCTCTCTGTCAAATAAATAAATAAAATATTCAAAAAAAAGGTGAGAAAACCAAATTCAAATTTTACAGCAGTGTACTTTTGACATTAAAGCTCTCCTTTTTTTTTCCTTTTTAACTTAAATGAATCCATTCTGATCGTGGTCAGACTTGACCACACATAAAATTCCTTTCTCAACATTCCTTTCCCACAAACCCTTCTACAACTTTCTATATCCGCTCAGTTTTCGTCCTCTTTTTCATTTCTTATTCTGGAACAATCATTTTAATTTAGGGCAAAATTGCTTTCCTTTTTTCTTTCCCAAAAACCAACCAACCAGTCATCCGCACATCCTTCGGTCCTTTCCTTATTTAAAAAAAGAATCTATCTTCCTTACCTACTTTTCATATACTGTTGTTCTCTTTCATTTTTATTATTTCTAGCCATTTTATTTCTACATATGGATTATAAATTTTAACTCTTAATAATCTTCGCTTTTCAGAGAAACCTTCAAAGCAAGAAGTTGAGCAACCATGTACTAGTATCTGATAGTAGATTAGCAATTTGTAAATAATTTCATAATTTCTAGAATTGTGTTCTTCCTCATTTTTTAAAGAGATTTTATTTATTTATTTGACAGGGAGAGAGCACAAGCAGGGGGAGCAGCAAAGGGAGGAGGAGAAGCAGGCTCTCTGCTGAGTAGGGAGCCCAATGCAGGGCTCCATCCCAGGACCCTGGGCTCATGACCTGAACTGAAGGCAGGCACCCGACTGAGCCACGCAGCCACCTCATGTGTTCTTCCTCATAATGAAATTTTCTGGACATCTGGGCAGCTCAGTTGGTTAAGTGTCCTCCTCTTGATACAGGATCAGGTCATGATCTCGGTGTCCTGGGATAGAGCCCTCCTTGTCCTTTGCAGTCAGTGGGGAGTCTGCTTGAGGATGTCCCTCTCTCCCTCTGCCCCTCCCGCTGCTGGCGTGTGTGTGAGCACACACATGTGCAAGCTTTCTCAAATGATCTCTAACAAAATTTCAACGCCAATAAAATAGAGCTCTATACAAATAAATTTTGGCAGTACCATCTGGAGGTAGAAAAACATCATATCTACAACACATACACAAACATACAGACAGATACAAACAGAGATCTTACAGTTTCCTTTTTAAAAGTTTTAGCCATGACCCAGGTATAAAACTGAAAAGAACAGTTATATCCAAAATGTATTCTGGCAGATGGACTTAAGGTTACCTGCTCAGATGACTAAAGTTGTTTTTTTTTTTAACTAAATATTTTTATTTGCATGCTACAATGTTTTGTTTTATTTTATTTTCATGCTGTAATGTTTTACAGCTATTTTTGGAGTCATTTTGTCTTTTTAACAACTCCTCTACACCAGCAAAGAATGCATTTCATTGTCTCTAAGAGGTATGGAATCCTTTCTTTTAAGGATGTCCCTTACAATGGACTTATCTAAGTTAAAGATTCCCCAAAACAGCCACTACAATCCCAAAAGTTCACCCATTTTCCAAAAAGGCACAAGAGCCTGGTCCATGGACCAGGTGGAACCCATCTCCATCATTAGATACTCTACGATGTCTTAACTATGAGGAGCCCTGTTTTCCAAAACCTATTCCTAAACACAGGGTCTCACATGTTTCCCCCACTTTTGAACAGAATAGAATGACTTCCCAAGAGGCTTCAACAAACAAAATCCGAAAGCAAGCGTGCACAGTGAAGTTGGAGGCTCAGAATGCAAGGACAGAGGAGATCTAATTTGATCCAATTTCAGGGTTGATGAGAAAGCAGTGAGCTCGTGGGCTCTCTGGGTACAAGACCCGTTTGCTCACTGGCCTCAGACTCAGTGGGGGCCTTTCTTAGATCCCATTTCTGATGCCACGAGATGGCAAAAATTCAGAAATGACAGAAGTGAGACCCGTGAATCGCCACAGTGGTAATGAGTAAGAGATTACTGTGCATACACCAAAAAGACAGTTTGTAAACCTGGGGCACTCAAACAAAAAGAGGAATATTAGGCTCAGCAGCATATTGTGATCAAGCAGCTCATATAGTGAGGAAGCAGTGATTGATTATATTAGAATTTTCTTAAATGATAGGGCCTTGGTCGCTGGTGACCTCCTGTCAACCTTGGGGAACGGTTTTACTTATGATTTTCAGAGGCACAAGCAAGAAACGACCTAGGTCAAGTTAACCTTGCAAAATAAGCTAAATTAAGTTTTGTTTGTATGACTAAACTGGTTTTGTCTGCTCGGGGGAATTTTCAAGACTGGATTCTGTTTGCACTTTATTTTAACCGAGTTCTTCTTATAGTCGCTCCAGATATCTCTGATTTTCTCTTCTGCTCTACCTCTGATTTCCCTGAAAGGGGCAAAGGGGAACATGTTTATGGTGGTCATTCTCAGCGGGCGATTCAGCCCTTTGCCGTTTTATTTCCCTGCTCTGGGAAGCCAACTACATCACAGACATGACGCGATCAACTGTAGAATTCACAAGTTCAGGGAAGCATTAAGAACAAAACCTAGCTGTCCTACCAGGAGACTGTTGTCTCCAGTTTCAGGTGATCCTGGCATGTCCAGGGAGCGAGCAGTACCCCTTCCGGCTGGGAGGTCTATTTGGTCTTTCCAGGAGGCAGATTTTTTCCCAAATGGACTTAGAGGAAAACCTGATCTCATGTTTTTCAGCAAAGCCTCAGAAATTTCAGGATTGGATTGACTCTCGTGTTGGTTTCAGAAGGGACGAGGCCTTGTGAGACCTGGTTTAAAGTAGAGGATGATGTTTCCACTCAAGTCAGACCACTAAAGCAAGGGATTTGCTGCGTGTTTTTGGGGGGCTTGCACCAGAAATCAAGGTCGTCCCCTCCTCCTCCCGTCTCCTGCCCAGTGCAGGAATGCGGATCCTGACCAGGAGCTTTCGGTGTTTTAAGCTAGAACGGCGGTTCTGAGTAGAGATGGACAGTAGAGCGAGGTGTGGGAGTGCTACTAGTCCCTGTGGCTTTGGACAATATACAAGGTATCTTGTTTCCAGCTTCCTCATCTAGAGGAAGTGACTGGAAGGGACTGTTTTCTAGATCAATTCAAATCTAATTTTTTTGTGTAAGAAGGAAAAGATCCCCAGCCCCCACTGTGAACTTCATCTGCATGGGAGTAGTTAGCACAAGCGAACTTCTTACTGGACCAGGAACCGGTATTTCCCAGAAGCAGCTTCTGGCACCGAATTATGGATAACTCCAGAAGCGTGTGAAAAATATGACCAGTTTATTTAAAATAAACAAAATTTAAAGATAAGGGTTGAACTTCATGATTTGTTTATAGCTCTTTTTCTTTTTTATTTACTATAGAAAGAAACACAGTGAGAGAGGGAACACAAGGAGGGGGAGTGAGAGAGGGAGAAGCAGGCTTCCCACTGAGCAGGCAGC
>PITA01015566.1:0-49714 GCA_004023965.1 Spilogale gracilis
CCAGATGCCACCCCTCTCCTGGGCTCTCGGCGCACACTTCACCCCTCCCCTGGTCTGCCCCTGACTGGGGGCTCTCAGTGCCCTGGCCCAAAGCCCCCCTAGATGGTGAGGAGCCCTCTTGGGAGGTGAACAGAACTGATGCTGTGGGATTCCAGGTGGGCCTGGCTTCGGCGGACAGGGTCAGCAGGAGAAGGTCCTAGCCCATGAAGCAGACAGGCCCCAGCAGCACCCCTCCCCGCCGAGGGGGGGCCCCCAGGTCCGAGAAGGAGGCATCCAGCACTGGGAGCTGCTCCAGCACGGGTGTCCGCACCTCCAGCACCGTCCGACCTTGCTGTGTCTTGAGGGGGACACAAGAAGGGAGGGGCAGTCAGTGTGGTGGAGGGGCGCCTGCACCCAGCCTCAGGACCAGGCTCGCCTCTCCTCTAAGCACCCCGGGTCGCTATTCCTCCCGATCCTTGTCACGCGGTCAGACTTGCGAGATTTTCTTCCTCAAATGTCTTCCAGAGAGTTAGGATTGGGAAAGCTAGGGGGATTGGGTGTGTGTGGGTGTATGCACGCGTGTGCCCCCACGCCCATGTGCTCCACAGCCGGTCTGCACAGGTTTGGGTTTGTCCTTGAGATGGTGGGGGTCAGTGTGTCAACAAATGTCCGTGGTGGAACTGCGTGATCATATCTGACGTGATTCCCCGTGTGTGTGCCTGTGTGACCCTGTCCAGGCAGCGCTGGGCTGTCTGTACATTCTCTGGGTGTCTGTGTGCCCTCATGGGGCGGGGCTGATTTGCACCCCTGGGTGCCTCTGTCCAGCAACCTGTGGAAATGTGTGCACGAGCCCGCATGACTCACTCTGGGTGATGCTGGTGTGTGCAGTGGCGAACCCCACCCTCCATCCTTCCCCCCTCCTCGCCCCCATCAGCCCTCCCTCAGGTGTATGTGACACCAAGAAGCTGGATGCCGCCTGCTCCTCCTGGGTGCCTTTGCCCCAAGGGTCTTCCTGCAGCCTGACTTGGGGAGGCACCCCCCAGCTCTTCCTGCTTCCCACCTGACAGCCGTCTCTGAATTCCTTGACATAGGGGCTGCTCTCCAGGCTCAGTTCATCCTCATTGGCCCCCCGGAGCTTCAGGGGACCACCTTGGGCCACCCCAGAGCAGGGGTAGGAGACGTCTTGGTGAGCTGAGACGCTGAGCAGCCGCAAGAAGGTGAGCTGGACCACACCGACCGGGGAGCCTTCTGAGTCCACGTAAGAGAACTGGCAGGAGAGAGGCTGAAGGTGAGGGGCAGACAGAAGCGGGGTCCCCAGGCCAGGGTCCCGGGCAGGGAATGGGTGGGCAGAAAGGGCTGCAGGAGAAATGAAGGGCTAGAGCAGGAGCCCGGGACTGAGGGTAAACACAAGGACAGCTTTGTCTTGGGTTGTCGAGGGGCAGCGGGCTGGTGGTGAGAAGGGAAGAGTCAAGGAAAGAAGGGGTGCGGGTTCCGTAGGGCCAGGGCACCTGTCACAGAAACCCAGAAGCCACTGGGGCTGCGAGTGGGGCAGGGGAGGGACATGGAGGCAGTGCTCACCTGCGTGACGTCGTCCCTGGGCATCACACAAGTTTCCCCTCCGGCTGTAAAGTTGCAGAAAACCCGGAAAGCATCCCGAGCACAGCCCTGGTTGGGGTCGACCCAGTACTCTCCTGTTGGGTGAGCGAGAGGGAAGGGTCAGGGCCTCCGCAGACAGGACCCAGGACACTCCTTGCCCTCTTTCCCACTCACACCCGCTGCTCCAACCCCCCACCCTCCCCAGCACTCCTCCCCACCATGCCCTCAGTGCCCAGGTCCTACTGGACCCGCAATCCCACAACGCTGCCCGCCCTACTTCACGCTCCACACCACTCACACCCCGCCCGTGTGTGGCACCCCTCCCCGCAGCAGCGCCCGCAGGCCCCCAACGGAGGAGGCAGGAGCACTGACACCTCACGTCGGTACATTATGTGGTCGTAGATTCTCACGCAAGCACGTCTGTGTGAATGCAAACAAGTGTGCATACGTGTGTATGTCACTTCTACAGGCAGTGGGCTGATCATGAGTGGGTACGCACCGGGAAGACCAGACCAGTTGTCAAATGCCGAAAGACTTCTGACCTAGTTGGTGAAGAACTGCCATTCCAAGCCCCTCGACCCTCACCCCTACTCCACGCCTTCCCCAAGAAGTCCTGCATTCGATCTGCTTTTCATTCTGTTGTTACACTGGTTCCTGCGGCTGGCACTGACCATCAGGCAGCTCTGGGCGGCAGAGCTTCAGGTCCTGGCAGGTGCGAGCCGGGCTGTCCTGGGTCCCTGTCGGCCGCCTCATTTGCTCAATCTCCTCCCGCAGGGAGTCGAGGGAGCCAAAGATCTCCTCCAGCCCCCCAGCACTGCCCGGAGCCCCCCCAGTCGGCATGGCCTCGTCCTCCTGCATCGGGCGGCTTCCGTCCACAGAGCGCCGAGTCTTCTTGGGCATCTGGATGGGCAGGGGCTGGATCACCTCGCCCGGGGGCCCCTGGGTGGAGGGAGGGATGCAGAGGGTGAGAAACAAGGCTGATAGGAGGGAGGAGCCAAGAAACTCTAAGAGAGACAGAGGCAGAGAAGGAGGCCCCGACTTGTAACTCACCGGGTGTCCTGGAGGACCCTGGACGCCCTTCTCTCCCTTGGGTCCAGCTGGGCCCTGTCAAAGGAGTAAGTGAGGTCATGGAGGAATCAAGGGGTCACGAAGGCAGTCAAGGCTGGAGAAGGGTCAAATCAGTCTCTGGGCTGGGAATGAGGAGCTCCACCGGAAGGAGCATGTTTGCCCTGCAGAGAAAGTGTCAAGGCCGACTGGGGGAAGGGGGCAGAGCTCAGAGCTGGCTGGGGGTCACTCACTGTGGCTCCTTTGGCTCCTTTGGGGCCAGCAGGTCCCTGTGAAATGAGGAAAGAGAGGGTCGCCATGGGGCCGGGGTGGGACAGGGAGGAACGTAAAGGCAAAGTGATGAGTCCACGGGACCCTGGTTTTACTATAGGAGGGGAAGGTGTGAGGGAACATGGGGACATTCGGAAGGCCCTGGGAGGTGCGGAAGGAAACGCTGTGTAAGGACATATGGAGGGCACTGGGGCCTGTTCTGCTTCTGCTGGTGGTTGCCATGGAAGCCATGGGGGGATTATGGAGGGGGGGCGGTGGGGTTTAGGGGATTTAGTGAGGAATAGATGGGGTACTCACGGGGAGGCCGGGAGGCCCTCCAGGACCGATAGGGCCAGATGCTCCCGGGATGCCCTAGGAAGGAGAAGGGCATGGTTCAACTGGGTCCTCCTCCACACGCTCTCCTCACCCCGCTACCCCCCAGCCAAGTCTCCACCTCTACCCTATCCCCCTCAAACACGAATCCCCACACTCGTCCTCCCAGGCCTTCCAGGACCGTGTTCTCACCGTCTCTCCCTTCTGCCCAGCAGAGCCCTGAGGGCCAGGAAGTCCCCGATCACCCTTCTCTCCCTGCTCCCCAGGGGGCCCGATCAGTCCGATGAGACCTGGGTGACCCTGGAGAAGGGACAGGTGGTCAGGGAGAGGCAGAGAGGAGACACACGGATGCAGAATAAGGAGCCCAAGGGGTCAGAGCCCAAAAGACGAGAGAGACTTGGGCATGGGGTCTTAGTACAGAGCAAGGCCTGTGAACAATCCCCACTGAGTAAAGATCCCCCCAAGACTCGGTACTAGAGGCCTGAAGCACAGTGGTCAGCACTCAGGGTCCCCACTGGCTTCTGGGGTGACAGTGAAGGGAGATACCTGGCCACACGTCTGTCACTCACCTTCTCGCCCTTGGCTCCAATATCACCTCGGAGGCCAGGAAGCCCCGGGGGTCCCTGTGGGGAAATAGGAAGTCACTCTCTCCACAGAAAGTTGTGACCAAGTCCTCCCCACCACCACGTCCCCCTTCCTCCAGGGCTTCTGCTGCCCACTGTCCCAGGACACCACCATGCCCCCCCCCCGATCCAGGGTCACTCACCAAAGGACCTGGAGGTCCCGCCTGGCCTGTGGCCCCAGGACGGCCTTGCTGACCCTGCAGATTCAGGGGGACCACAGAAATCAGGAGAACTGTCCCCACATGGGCACCCCTCCAAAGGCCCCTGGCCCCCCTACCCCTCTAAGACTCACCACTGAGCCTGGGAGTCCCCTCAGACCATCAGGACCGGGTTTCCCTGCTGGGCCTGCTGGACCCACAGGACCTGTCTTCCCTGGGGCACCCACAGCACCAGGATCCCCCTGAAACATGTATAAGAAATGAGTCTTAAAGGGCAGAGGAAAGGGGCAGGGATTGGGGTAAGGGGATCCAAGGTGGACAGGATGAAGCAGAGAGGAGGGGCCGAACCCCAGGAGCCCCTAGAGCAGGACTGGGAATAAGTATAGGAAACCTCCCCTCGAGACAAGAGGCTCAATATGGGGTAGACAGCTGGAGAGAGGGATCTGAGGACCCGGAGGTGCCAGAAGATGGAGGAAATATTCCAACATCTGGAATGGCCTCTCCCTCACCTTGGCTCCCTTCTCTCCTTGCCGCCCCTCAGGACCAGGGGTACCGGCAGGACCCTGCAGATGGAGACAGGAAGGGAAAGTCAATGAGGTAGTGAGTCGCCAGGCTCAGCTGCTCTCCCCCGCCCATCCTGCTGGCTCCAGCGACTGTGAGCCCGTGCATGTGCGTGCACACACACGCATGCTCGCGCACACACACACACACACACACACACACACATCTGTGCATGCACAAACACAGTCGCGGAAGCTGAATCACAGATGAGCTGGTGCAGCTGTACTGGTTGTTAAAATACTGAGTTCTGTGTTTTTGGCGAAGAGCCACCTGCTCACACACCATCTAGTGCCCCTCCTTCTACCCCAGCAACTCGAGGGTTAATCCTTGGCCCAGCAGAGGCCCTCAGGGAAAGTTAGCCCCTTCCTCCAGCTCCACTGGGATCAGTTGATGGGCAACCCCCCTCACACGATTATACATAGCAAAGCCCAGGAACAGACATGCGCACTTGTCCCTGGCACACTTGCAAATACGAATGTTCACACACATGCACCCCATTCCCAGGCACCTCCCAGCCCATCCCATCTGCCACTACCCCCCATCCTCTATCTACCCTGCCCAAGCACTGCCCCTCAAGGTCCCAGATGTCCACCTCACTTACCCGCTTTCCAAGTGGTCCAGGGGGTCCATTCTCCCCAGTGGGACCAGGGGATCCCTATGGAAGGAGGAATAGGGGTGGGTGAGTGTTTAGCCTCCAGCCAGTAGACCCTTCAGGAGTGGGGCATATAAAGGGGGTAATGGGCCCGAAGGCTTGGGCTCCGTAGTGGAAGGAGGGGTCACTGGTCACTTACAGGCTGTCCCGGCTCGCCATCCTCTCCTCGGTCACCCTTCGCACCATCCTGGCCCTGCAGGGATGAAGCAAGGTCAGGGGTTGCCCCAATCTGACTGGTGTCACCCCCAAAGCTGCCAATTCTCCCATCCCTCCGCCTGCCCTGTCGTACCCTCAGCTCCCCACACTCAAGCCCGTCAGCCCCACAAAGGCCCTGTACAGAAGCCCACCCTCTACCTCCCTTCCCTGCCCTAGGGAAGACTCACCCGAGGGCCACCTTCTCCAGGAGGACCAGGATCCCCAGGAAAACCAACAGGACCCTAATGCAGAGAACAGGGTCAAGGTCCCAACCCTCTAAGCCTACCCAGAGCCAACACAGACCCCCAGAGCCCATGTCACCTTCTCCCTCTCTGCAGGCAGCAGCCACCTGCACGCCCTGAAATGGTCTCCTGCACTCTCCATTCCCACCTTGTGCGCTTCACGTTTTCTGAGGCTTTCGGGGAATTAACTGGAAAGCATCTCTCACTTTCTCTCTCTGGACCTCATATCTCATACATACATCCCTCCCAGGAGACCTCATTCCAGAGGCTTCCATCCAAGTTATCCCGCCATTCCTGGGTTCCCCCTACCTACTCCAAGACCCTCCTCACACACACCCACATTCCCGGGTCTCTCATTCATAAGGCCCTCCTCCCAGCCCCTCCCCCAAACTCACAGGGTTCCCTTTGGGGCCATCATCACCGGTGGGGCCTTTAGGTCCTGGTGGGCCTGCCTCTCCTGGTTGCCCCGACTCTCCTTTCTCCCCACGCTCCCCGCGTGGGCCCTGAAGGATGAGTAGAGGGTATGGATGGTCCCAAAGGGCTCCTGAAGATCAAGGACGCAGCCCCTGCTTCCAAGACACCTTCAGCCTCCCCTCTACCCTCTCAGTGACAGCGGGATGCTCACAGAAAGTCCAGCCCATAGGGAGTCCTCTGGTCCCTCTTCCCTTCAAAGAAAGGGCATGGGGCTCACTCAGACCCAGGGGTCCAGCCTCACAGAGCATTAGGAGCACAGGCCCCCGGGCTGTAGAGGAGCTCTAGCTCTGGGAGGTCACAGTAAGAGGGGGCTGGGGTTGCGGAAGGGGATGGGGATTAGGGAGCAAGGCCTCAGAGATGTCACTCACCTTGACACCTGGCTCGCCCTGGACCCCTGGAGAGCCTGACTCTCCTGGCTCCCCCTGCAAGGAGACTGGGTTCAAAAACCTCCTTTGCCCCCAAAATCTTGATATTCCCCACATCTCATCCTCTTTTGCCCCACCCCGAACCAAAACTGGCAGAAGCCCAACCCTCAGATGCTCCCAAGACAACTCCATTCATTCACCCTCTTCCCGGTTACCTTCTCTCCAGGGGGACCCAGGTTCCCAACACCTCCCGGGGGACCTTGCGGACCCTAGAAGAGGAACAGAAATAGGAGTCATTGCTTAAGGGAGGAGGCAGAGCCTGAATGAGCACCCTGGGGTCACAGCAGTAAGACAGTGGGCCTTCCAGGGCTGGCGAATTCTCATGGCAGCTGAGATGACACTAGAGTTTATAGTGTGGGGAAAGGGAAGCCGGACTGGCCACACTGATCTGAGAGGACTCACATCAGCTCCATTGGGTCCAGCTGGGCCTCGAGGTCCTGGGGGGCCGGGTGGTCCCTGGGGAAAACAGAAGCAGCGGAGATGGGGAAGAGAAGAGGAAGGAAGAGCATTAGGCACATGGGAATGGCAGAGGACTGGCTGAGGTAGATGTCCTAGGGTGAGGAGGTCTCAGGGGAGGAGGGCAGCCCTGCCGGGAAGCAGCAAGCAGGAAATAGGGGTCGCTGGGGGTACTGGATGTGGGGGAGGCTAGTAGGTGGGGTTGGGGCCAGGGGGTCACACTCACCATGGGGCCCACATCTCCTGTTTCTCCCTTTTCACCAGAGGGGCCTGGCAAGCCCTGTGCAGGGGGTACATAGCACAGACCCAGATGACCAACCGCCACAGAACAGCTCCAGATACACAGGGTCTCCCACGCCCTTCCCTCCGATCCCACATGCCCTCCAGTCATCACTCGCAGGGGCTGGTCATCAGACCCATCTTGACCCTACCTCTCAGACCTGCCTCTACCCACCCCCACCAACTCACCTGTAGGCCAATGGGTCCTGGGGGCCCATTGAATCCTCTCGTTCCTTCATCACCTTTGGCTCCAAAGTGTCCCTGGGGTCCCCGAGCTCCAGGCTCCCCATCTGCTCCCTGAGGTGGAGGGAGGGCAGGACGCAGAAATGGTCACGGGTCAGGAGTTCTCTATTCACAAACCCCACAGAGCTGGGCACCAGACTCAGAGACTCCACTCCCACGCTCAACCCCAAGGGCAAAGGGGAGCTGAGGGTAGACTAAGTTTCCAGCGCCCCTGGGAGTGTGGCAGGGAGAGGGCCAGACAGGGCATCAGTCACTCACCGCAGCTCCAGGCTGCCCCACAGGACCAAGAGGTCCAGGGGGTCCAGGAGGGCCCTGGAGGGAAAAGGAGAGTCAGAGACACCAAGACAGGGAGAGAGACCAGGCGGAAACGAGGCTAAAGGTCAGAGGTCAGAAGTTCAAAGTTAGAGTCACTTACATGTTCACCTTTATTCCCTTTAGTGCCCTTCTGTCCGGGGTCCCCCACCTCACCCTGTGGGGACAAGGCAGATGAGATATTAGAGAAAGGATGTGGGTGGAGCAGGGAGGATAAGACAGGGATGGGGACGGAAGGCACTCAGATCAGCGATCTCATCTGGAAAGATCGGGCCCAGGGTCTGTAGGTTCCCACACCTTGTCTCCATCCTCTCCTGCCATGCCCGGGGGCCCAGCAGGGCCAGGAAGCCCCACGGGACCCTGTACCCCATCTCGGCCAGTTGGACCAGTGGGGCCCTTCTCACCCTGGAAGAAAAGAAGAAAGGAAGTCAAGACCTGCAGATGACCCTCACCCTCAAACTGCCTCACAGGAAACCCTCCCTCGCCCAGCAGCTCACTGCTCACAGACCCCTCCCCAGTGTCTCTCCCCAGGGACCCCAAACTCACCGGGACACCCTTTTCTCCTGTGGCTCCAGGGGGACCCTGTGGGCCTGGTCGCCCTGGGGGGCCAATGGGTCCCCCTGATCCTGCTGCACCTCGCTCCCCAGGAGAGCCCTGAGACAGGAAATGGAGTCAGACCCCCAAGGAGGACACCACAGCCCACCGCACCAGAGGAGCCCTGACCGCGGTTCCCAGGAGAATCACCCAAATTGAACACACAATGGTTGATCCTAGCCTCCCCCTGCCTCAGTCCCACAACCCTGCCTAGATCCAGATGCCCTTATTCATCCCTCCTCACCAACTCTTTCTTGGTTCCTCCCTCCTGCCCCTCAGGACCCCCAGACTCACTGCAGGGCCGGGGGGACCGGCCGGACCTTCATTTCCCTTCAAACCGGATCCACCCTATGAACCAGAGATTTGGAGCCACACATGTGAGTCAGGAAGGCGGGATGTTACAAGAACGAGGGTCCAAGTGACATGCAGGGAAGGATGAGGGGAGGGGAGGGGAGACAGACTTGGAGAAATGGGAGTGGGGGTGACACTGAGCGACTCCAGGATGCCCAGGTGAGTTGTTGGGAGAC
Organism: Spilogale gracilis; assembly: GCA_004023965.1. Lineage (NCBI taxonomy): Eukaryota > Metazoa > Chordata > Mammalia > Carnivora > Mephitidae > Spilogale > Spilogale gracilis. The sequence continues at coordinate 8,964 of PITA01015566.1, forward strand.
CGGGATCATACTTACGGCAGTGCCAGGGAGGCCTCTCTCTCCTGGAAAGCCCCTCAGACCAGCAGGTCCATCCTTCCCTGGAGCCCCTGGGGGACCAGGGTCACCCTAAGACGAAATGAAAGATCATGAGCCCCAGCCATGCTCCCAAATTGGACAGGGAGATCTCCTGCCTTTCTCAAATCCCAAATTATCTATTTCCTTCAGCACCCCAACCCTGGTCTCCCAAGTTCCCCTCTGCCTGGCCCTTTACTGACCTTTGTTCCTTCTTTTCCAGCTGTTCCAGTCAGTCCCTGCTCTCCCGGGGGTCCTGGGGGGCCTGGATGACCTCTCTCCCCCATGGGCCCAGTCTCTCCTGCTGCTCCCTAAGAAAGAGACAGAAGACTCCAAGCTCAGACCCTCTGCCCCTCTCCTTGCCCAAAAGGCCACCCTGCTACCCTAAAATGACCCCTCTGGACCTCCTTTATCTCCACCCCAAAGCTAGTGAGGAATTCCTGGGGCTCTCCTAGGCCACTGCATCAGGGTGTAACTCCCCAGTTTGGAATAACTGCACCACCCTGCATCCCCACTGGGGGTGGGACGTGCCCCTTTGGGACACGAGAAGAGAACAGGCCCAGTTGGGATCTTGCTCCAAACCTCAGCCCTGCATCCAGATCAGGCGAAGCAGGGACTGGGGCATGTGATCGGGAAGAGGGGCAGACAAACCTGAGGTCCCACCACCCCTGGAGGGCCAGGGGGGCCAGTCTTCCCTTGGAAACCCTGAGAGAGGAAGAAGGGAGAACAGTCAAAGCATATCAGGCACGGACACTGTGGGACGGACCCCAGGTTCCTGAAGCAAGGGCAGAGTCACCACGAAGTCCTTGGCCATGGGTCTGAGCAGCACCAGGACGATCACTCTGCCAGAATAACCTCCTTAAGGAGCCTACCAAATAGTTCTGGAAGGGCATTACTTACCACTTCTCCTCTCTGGCCTGGGTGTCCTGGCAACCCATCCTTCCCAGAGGGACCCTAGAAGGGGTTCAGGCATCAGATGATCTCTGGACTGGGAAGGAGGATGGAGAAGAAGGATTCACAGAACCCAAGCGGGTCAGAGGTCAGCTTACCGGAGGTCCTTTGGGGCCAGGAAATCCATTGGGGCCTTGAGGTCCAGGAAGACCCTAAAGTCAGAGCCAGGTTGAATGAGGAGAATGGGCAGGCGGTGCAGCTGCCCCAGCCCCCCTACCCAGGGTGAGAGGGCGTGAGCTCCACTCAGGCTCCCTGGGGAGCACTGGGGAACAGGAGACTCAAGCCATACTCACCCTTTCTCCGGGGGGCCCATGAGGGCCATCACCACCTGACGTTCCCTGTGGGGGGAAAGAGAGTCAGAGGGCAAGAGGCGCTGCCTTCTAGCTCTGCTGGAGGTCAGAGGAGACAACAGGGAGCCGGGCTAAGGGGCAGATGGTGGGTGGAGCCCTGCCAAGACCACTAACCTTAGCGCCAGACTTCCCAGTGGCACCTCGGGGACCCCGCTGACCCCGCGGACCCTAGAGTGAGGGGAGGGGAGTTGTCAGAAAAACCCAAATGCACCTCTTTGGATCTTGAGCCACATGTCTGGCCGCTACACTCACCGTGGGGCCCCGCTCTCCCCGAGGCCCTGACTTCCCCGACAGGCCCTAGTGGGAAGGAAGCAGAAACAACGTATCACCGGGGGCATGATCCCACTCACAGGGCAGCCCTGCCCTCCGCACCCCCTCCCTTCCCCCAGCTCACCCGGGCTCCCTTCTCTCCACTGGCGCCAGGAAAACCAGGAAATCCCAAGGACCCCTGGTGAGGATGGAGAAAGAGAAAATTGAGACGTCATGAAAACGGAGGCCCAAGAAGAGCCATTGAGGCTTAGGAGAGGTGGAGGAGGCAGCAGGGTGGGAGGCCTGGGCTCTTCCAAGAGTTAAGTGGCCTTGGACAACCCTCCTCCCACCCCCCACTACTGCCTGGCCCTCTGTTCCCCCATCTGCAGAACGGGGCACGGCTAAGTTCACTTTAGGGTCCCCCACTGCTCTGTCAGTCTGTGCTTCCTGGAATCAGGGGTCAGAGAAGGGAAGAGGAGAAGGGGGCACAAACAGGGCATCGTATCACCTTGGGCCCCTGGCGTCCAGGGTAGCCAGGCAGACCAGGAACGCCCAACTTGCCCTATGGAGAGACAGGGAGCAGTTAGGAAGGATCCCAGACCCCACGCCATCCCTGGAGACCCCAAGTACCAGATACAGGAGCCAGCCCCCACCCAGCAAGCCTCCCCAGCAAACCTGCAGCCCCTGCCTCTAGTCTCCTAGTCCACAGCCTGCCTCACTTTCACCTGCTCTTCTTCCTGAGAGTGGATTTTCCCCAGCTCTGGGGCTGGGATCTCACCTCCCCTGGCTCCATGGAGTTCCCTGATCTAGCCTCTGCCTACCGGCCAATCCCAACTCCAGTTCCACAGCACGCGCAGGTTCACACACACACCGCGCTCAGGACCTTCTCCCCGCCCCATTCATGTCTGCATGCACCCCCTTCCTCCTGATGCTTCAGGGCCCACCTTGCCCAGACAGTGGTGAAGCAGAGGTTAGGAGGTGGGATACTGCGGCCTGCCCGCGAGGCCAGCTACCCCCTCACTGGCTGCGGTACTAACAAGATCTTTGCCTCCTGGTGCCTCCGTGAAGGCTCTCTGCAGCTGGGCCTTGTGGCAAGCAGGTGCAGGGTTGGCTCTCGGTGAGGGCTTACCTAGACTCAGCTCTGTAGGTCTGTGCTCACCTCCTCTTTGACTCTCCCTCCTTGGAATTCCTGCTGCTCTAAGTCTGGACACATTTTCCCTCTGCCTTGTACCTACATTCCTTATGCCAGTGTCATGCCTTTGCCCCCACCTCTATGCCATGTAAATTCTCAAGAAGGGTCTTTTCCTTGACTTCTTCTATGTCCCCACCCCCATTCCCAACTGTCGGTGGCCAGGGCCGCCTTCTACAGAGAGGAGCATAATTAATGTATAGTGGTCTTCAAATGACTCATTGACTCCAGCTGTTGGCACCCCAAACCCATCCTGATCCCAGCACCAGGCCCTCATCCCCTCCACGTTTCCTGTCACCTTTTCGCCCAGGAGCCCAGGGGGGCCAGGGTCTCCAGTCGGTCCAGTGCGTCCCTTCGGCCCCTCGGGACCATCTTCTCCCCTGGAACCAGGAACTCCAACCTCTCCCTGGGTAAGACAGTTGAAGAGGTGAGTGTCAGGGACTGGTGGTATGGGCTGGGTCGCAAGAGGAGAGGTGGGCCCCAGTGAGTCGGGTCCCAGAAGCTGCTGCAGGACAGGAAGCCCCACAGGGACAGGGAGAGCATTGTGACTATCCAGCTGGTGGGACGCAGACTGTGCAGGCTGCCATCCTGCTGGGGTCAGGCTCCAAGGAGGAAGAGCACTGGAGATGGGCAGTCTGGGGTTTCAGGAAATAAGCTGGTGACTGGGGGCTCCAACAGGGCGAAACACCAGGACTTCTGGTTGTGGGACCAGTGTGTGGGTTTCTACTCACCCTGTCACCTTTCACTCCCATGTCCCCTTTGAACCCGGGAAAGCCATCCTCGCCCTGAGAAAAATGGGGGTGAGAGGTCACCAGAGATGATGAGAGGTTAGGAGGTCAATGGAGCATTTCAGAAAATGTGGGTGGGAGGGGGGATTTTGGAGCTGGAGAGCAGCGCAGGGCAGGCTGGAGGGAAGGAGGTGGGGTAAGAGCTCGGCAGAAAGGGTGCTGCAGGGCAGGGTGGAGGTTCTGGGAGCTGGGGGCACATCTCTTACCTTTTCACCCTTATGACCCTTCAGACCACGAATTCCATCCACACCCTGGAATTAGGAAGGAGACAGAGACAGATCAGGAATGGAGGTTGGATTGGAAGGTTTGAGATCCTGAGACCCCAACTGGCTTCCCCGACCACAGTTCTTTATCTCCTAGTCTGGTTGTCCATTACCTTGACACCTCGAGGTCCTGGGTATCCTAGAGGACCCTGAGGTCCAGATGGACCCTGGAAAAAGAAAGGAGAAATATAAAAAGGGGTCTCAGGGTGTGACTGTAAGAGCCTCAGGGGGTGGAAGAAATGGTAGAGACGAGATTAGAGTCTGGATAGGGATACAGGGCATGGGACGGAGATATTTCAGAGACATGTGAATGGTAACACAAGGAAAACCCAAGGACTTTGGGGCCCCAGAGTCGGGGTGGAAACTCCCTCAGGGGTGGAAGCAGGTATGAAGATCTCACCTGGTTTCCTTTGGTTCCAGGAGGACCTTCCTTTCCAGGGTGGCCCTACATGTAGGGGAAAGAGAATGTGACCACTGGCCATTGTCACCTCCCTCCCTGGCACCCCTTCCTTCACTTCTTTAGTGCCACTTCCCCTTGTGACCTTAATGAAGCCAACTGACCAGGGGCAGGTACCACCAGTGACCTCCTAGTGTGAGGGACACACTGTGTGGATAGTCACCAAAGGCACTTGGAGGTCATTCACTGGGGTGGAGGGTCAAGTGGAATTTGGATTAAGAGATGGGGACCCACTCACTGGAGGGCCATCGGAGCCAGGCATGCCAGGGAGCCCTGGTTTCCCTTGAGGACCCTGCAAGAAGATGAGGAGGTATAGGGTCACAAGAGGGATCAGATCAAACCATGGCTGAGGTCCTAGCCACATATTTAAGGCTTTCCCTATAACAGCCCCCCTAGCACATCCCCTGTCACCCAATCACTTAGTCACTTACCTTCTCTCCATGAGGCCCAATGGCACCCTGGGGCCCAGGGAGACCCTACAGAAAGAGAGAGAGAGAGAAGTCATAGGGGCCCCACAGCGGTGGGCTTCTCCCTCCTGTAACTAGCATCCCCATTCAGAGTATGAGCAGAGGAGCTTGAGACCCTTAATTTCCATCCAGGCTCTGACCCTCTGTGGAAGCCCAGGGGAAGCTGTTAAAGATGGGGGGTGGGCAGGACAACTCACCTGGGTTCCAGGAGTGCCCTGTTGTCCAGGAGGTCCTGGCTCTCCCTGGGGTCCCTAGAAGCAAGCAACCAGGCAGAAGTCAAAAGAAGACAGTGACAGAACAAACTTAGGGCGGAGAGCTGAGTTCTGGCTGGGACAGCAGGAGCAAAGAACCAGAGCAGGCAGGGCGTCAAAATGGTCACCAAGGAAACAGGACCTTGGCTAAAGTTCTCCATGCCCATTACTCACCAAGCTCCCTTTGGGACCGTGGGGACCATCCATGCCTCGGACTCCCTGAAATGTGAGAGGGGCTTGAGCGGGCTGGAAGGGGGCGCCTGGGCCCTGGAAGGACCTGTGGTTTCTGGGAGGCCCGGCTGTTCCAGAGGGTGGGACAGGGCAGCCTCACATTGGTCAGACCTCCAACCATCAAACATAGCCAACCCAGGGTGTGGGTCTATGGGTCTGTGGGTTTGTGGGTTTTTGTTTTGTTTTTCTTGAAGATTTTTCCTTTTAAGCTATGCTCAGAGCCTTTGGTGCATCATACCATAGGGCCCTGTAAGAGCACCTGGGATTAAAGGCTGGAGTAGAGCTAGGTGGGGCCAGGAGGGAACTGGAGGTGGGGGAAGAAAGACAGCTAAGAAGGGTGGAGATTTGGAGAGGTCGGAGCAAAGTCAGGGTCAGATCAGGGATAGTCACATACCGGGGGTCCAGGGATACCAGGTGGGCCTTTGGGGCCAAGGAGACCTCGAGGTCCCTGCAATCAGGTGAGGGGAAGATATGACATGCATGGGCAAGAGATAATGTCCCTTTTGTGTCCATATCCCAGAGTCCTACCCTGGCCTCCTAGTCACTCACCGACTCTCCAGGTAGTCCCCGAGGCCCAATCTCCCCATCATCTCCCTGGAGGAGGAGGACATGGTGAATCAGCCTAGCCCTCCACGCCTCTCCCCCATACTGAGCCTCTGTCCCTGCCGCCGCAATACTTACCCGCTCTCCATCCTCACCAGGGGGTCCAGGAAGGCCCTGGACACCAGTATCACCCTGGAAAATGGGAGACCAGGTAAGAGGGGCCTCAGAGCCCCCCACACAGGCAGACACTGACCCTCTTCAATTAACCAACTGGTTTCATCCATTGAGCTCCTGCTGGGACCCTCAGGCTCCTTCCCTTGCCTTGGGCTCTCTACCCTCCCACCTTGCCACAGATAGGTCTATGTCCTCATCACAATGCATTACCCCCCATATACTTACTCGGTGTCCCTTCTCCCCAGGTAGCCCTGGGAGTCCACCAAAACCTCGGTCACCCTAGGGGAAGAGGGGGGCAGCCTGAGTGAGGTCCCGGCTCTTTTCACTCTCCATCCCTCCCTACTGTGTCCTGAGTGCACTTCATGGGGAAACTTTGGGGACTTGGTCATCCCCAGAAAATAAAAGAGCTTAGATGGGGCTGGACGTCACAGGCATCAGAGAGAGATGCCTGTTACCTTCACTCCAGGTTCTCCAGGCATCCCTCGGGCTCCGTCAGCACCCGCTCGGCCCTAGGGTGCAAAAAAAGTGTCAGAGCAAACAAAGGCACAGTCCTCCACACTCTGAGTCCTGTCTCCACACTCCCACCCACCACACCCCTACTCACCCTTCGCCCAGCCTTGCCAGGAGGGCCTATGAGACCTTGAGGTCCTCTAGGGCCCTGGTGAGAGGTGAGAGAGAGTCAGGAGCAGGGTCAAAGGGCATAGACAGGAAGGAAGGCACTGGATGGGGCATCAGATGGGTGGGGCTTGTCACCTGAGGTCCTAGGTCTCCTGATTCTCCTTTCAGGCCAGGGCTCCCAGGTTGTCCCTGTGACAGAGAACAGAGAGTAGCTATGTTGAAGGACACACCCAGCAATGACTTCGAAGCCCTCCCCAAAAGTAGCAAAACAACTTTCAACTTGGTCCCTTTCCAGAATTACCCATACCCACACACACAAAGAACTCCCTACCCTAATATCCCACTCACTCACCAAGGGTCCAGGGCGACCTGTGTATCCCATGGGGCCAGGGGGTCCCCGGAGTGCCATCTAGGGGAGCAAGGAGCACAGCAGAGCTGAGGAAGAGGCAGCAGCAGAACTCCCAACCCCAGTACACACTCCAAATTTAACCTTCCACTCCCAGTCCTCATTGTGTTCTTTCTAACCTCCTTCTCAGCCCCAAATCAACCCAGACCTTTCCCTGCCCCACATTTACTCCAACCTACCCTTCCAACCCCCCATAAAGTCTTCACTTGCCCTCCATACGTCTCCCTTCCAGCCTTACGTACCCGTGCCTGCTGCAGAACTGCCTGGGCCTGAGCCTCCTGGGCTGCCACCACAGGGCCCTTGTCACCTCCACCACTGCCAAACCGGAACTGAGGGGTAGAGAGAAAGAAAGGTCCAGATCCTCTTCCAGGAAACCCATGTGACTCTCCCAGCCCAAGTCTTCATCCAGCACTTCTGCCCCATCTCCCGGGTTCAGGGACACCCTCCCCCTCCAGTCTCATGCCCTCCTCCAGTGTCTCCCATGGAAGGTTTTCAGATAATCATGTAGAGGTTTTCAGATACTCTACTCCTATCTTCTTCCCCCACTCTCTGGCTTCTTCCTCCAGAAAAACTGTCCTTTGGTTCCTACATCCCTGAAATGTAGGGTTTTCTGTCTAGTTCTAGACAATCCATGTTTGGCTCTAGGTCATCTAATGAGGCCCTGATCCATCCACCTCAAAGAGCAATCTCTTTGTGTTGATGGTCTCTAGAGACTCCTCCTTAGCTTTCCTGGTCTTCTGGTTCTTGGTGACAGAACACAATTCCCTTGCCCTTCCCATTCCAAAGCCCAGAAGACAACTCACTGGGAGCATGAGAGATGTGCCAGGAGGGCCAGGGGCCCCATCTGATCCAGGGAGCCCTGCTCGGCCAGGAGGGCCCTGGAATAGGGAGAAAATGAGGATAGGTGACAGTTATGGAATGTTAGGGTCCTGGCATTGATGTGAAACCCTCTACAGAATAAATATAGACTTCCTTACATCTTTCCTGAACCCTCCCACTCCCATACTGAAAAATGAGGGTGAGATACAAGATACTCCCCTCCCCAACCACAGCCTGTGTGGCACACTGGCCCCTCGTCATTACTCAGCCAGCTAATGAGGAGTTGCTGAGCTTGGTGCCCCTTTTGGGTACTACAGGCTCTTCTGCAGTCCTACACACACACACACACACACACACACACACACACACACACATAGAAGAACGCGCGCGCGCGCATGCCCTACTCCCTTACCCTCTCGCCAGGGTCTCCAACTGGGCCTGGGTTGCCCTGGATCCCAGGGGGACCAATCAACCCCTGAGGAACAAAAAAGGAGTGGGTCAGGTGTGGGCATTCAGATAGAAGAGGGGTATGTGCTTGAGGGGTGGTCTCTACCACAGAGATCTGAGGATCTGGGAGGCTTTGGAAGGATTCTCCAGAGTTCTGAGAAGAGGCCTGGGCATATGTGCGGAAGGCATAAATGAGTGTGTTAAGAAGGGTCTCTGAGAAAAGAACAGAGGCTAATGGGCCACAGCTACACTTACCGCAGGGCCTTCCGGGCCAGGAGGCCCCTCCACTAACATGCCCTGTAGAGCCAAAGGTTACAAGTCAGAGGCTACAGGGCGAGCACCCCACCTCCTTTTCTCCCCCCCCCCCCCCGCCTTCAGCTCGGGACCAATAGTGACTTACAGGTTCTAGCACCGCAGGCTCCCCCTTCTCTCCCTTCAGCCCCCGGGGTCCACGGGCAGCCTGAAGGAGACACACATGTAACCCCCAGTGGGGCCTGTGAGCAGCCAGGACACCAGGAATGCCCCCATCCCAACTCTCACCTTCCTTCACTCTCAGATCACTTGGAGACCTCCCCAACCCTAGGTGTAAAATCTCCTAGCCCTCCTCTAAGACTCCCTCTTCACAGACTCCTCAGGCCTTCCAAAGAGGCCTCAGTGCTCTCCACCTCCCAATTTCCAGCCCCATCTTAGCAAACAAACTTTCTCATTTCGCTGATGACCTCTTTCAGAATAGTCTTCACACCCTTCCTAGAATTCCAAACCCTCCCAAACTTCCCAAACCCTCTTCTGGAAGACCCTACCCTATTCCCCAAACTCCCTCTGACTCCAGGAATCCTTAGAACTTTAAAAAACTATCAACTCCCTCACCCTTACTGCAATCCACCAAATAAGCATTCTCTAAGATTGTGGATTGATTTTTATCGGGGTTTGAAGTGAGAGCATGGATCCATAGAGAATATCATATAATCTAAGAACTCTTTTCCAGGAAAGAGAAAGTATATGCCCTTATGCACAGAATTTTTCTTAGACCTTCAAGGGGTTCACAAGTTAAAAACTCTCCAGAGGTTAAACGTCCATACTCTAAGTAGAATTGGAGGGCAGTTCCCACTGATATCCCAAAGTCAGACCTCCTAATTGGTTTTTGAAATAACACAGCTCTTGGGCCATTGCTCAAGCCCCAGAGAAGACTCCCAGTTCCTCTCCCAGCAAGGACACTACACCCTTCCTCTGGCCATCATTCATACTCCAAGCCCACCAGTTCCTTCTCTTCTACACTTCTCAGATGCCCACCTCCAACACTGAGGCCAGAACCAAGATAATGATGGGAAGAATGGAAATCATTCCCCAACCCCCTCAACTGTCCCAACACAGAACTTCAGAATGCACCCCTCCAACTCTATCCTAACCAAACAGCAATGATGAATTTCCAAACTCTCCCATACCCCAGATCAACCCCAAATTTCCAGAAAGCAGCAAAAGGGAAAGGCAGCATAGGGTCAAGGGTGGCAATATTAGAGAAGGAAAATGTGGGATGAGGCTGCAGGGTAGAGGAGGCAGCTCTAATCGCAAGGCAAGCAAAAGATGAGTGGAATAGACAGGAAATTTCCCAACTGAGAGGGAGTGGTTGAGGACATGGGAAATGATTAAGGGAGACATTTCAAAGGGACAAACACTTGGAAGCAAGAATGATGCCAGGGCCAAGAAAAATTAAAGATGGCCAAGATGGCTAGAAAATGAACTGGATAAACAGGAAGTGGTTGGACAGACAGGAAGCAACCAAGAAAAGAAGAGCCAGGAAGTAGACCTTCAACAACAACATGGCTACCATGACCAAGAAAAAGAAGTTCACAAAACAGACAGAAAGTGACTCCTGGAAAGGGGACTATGATAAAGAAAGGCAATTCCTCCAGAAAACACAAACATCAAGCTTAGTACATACAGGAAGTAGCCATGATAAACATCTAGGCCCACAAGGGAAACTTCATGATTTGGATGACCTGAGACACTCAGGAAGTAGCTTATTAGCAAAGGAAATTGTTACAAGACAGCATGAAAAACTAGAGCCAAAACATAAATAACTGCCTTTCAGTACAAACAGTCACAGTCACCAAGATGGATGCCATGGCCAAGGAAGACAGGAAAGGACAGACAGGGAGTGACCTGTAGGTTAGAAAACATGACACAGAAAGTTAGATCATTTGGCAGCAACATGGAAAAGAGATTGTTTTTACCAAGAAGAAATGACAGAGACAGACTGACAATGGACAAAAAGCAGGGGATTGTTGGCCTTTATGAAATACAGCTTGACTGAGACAGGAAGTGGCCATACGACTAAGAAAGGAAAAAAATCCCAACTGCTCTGGACAGAGGAAGGATCCATGAGTTGTCACACGGCAAGATATTTAGCAAGGGAAAGCAGAAAGTCATCCTTTCAAGCAACATATACATCTTATGTGAACAGAAAAAGGCAAATCATCAATGGGAAGTAGTTTGCAGCCAATAGACAACAATCAGAAACAACAGGAAGCAATTCTTACAGCTCCCACTGGAGGTCAAGAATGGAGGAGGAGCTCCTTTCACTTACGGCTCCCGAGAGGGCTGTCTCGGCAGACAGGGCAGGGCCAAGCGCGGTCTCCTCACGATAATCGTCCCCATAGCCATAGGTGTAATCGTAGGGCCCTGCTGGGGGGTCTGTGCCACCCTCCCCATATTCCTCTGTCAGGAACCTGTCGGCTGTGGAGGGGACCTGGAGATCTGTGTGCTCCTTCCCGGAGATGGGGAGGGAGAGGGGTAGATGGGGGCATTAGGGCTGAGAGGAGGTTTGCCCTGGACCCGACGGGTATGGGTCTGGCCCAAAGGTTTCTGAGGGTAACTGGGACTGGAGTTTCTCTCCCAAGAAGAGCAAGGGAAGTGTTTATATAGAAAGTGGAGGGCCATCAAAGGCCCCAAATGAGGAGGGATGCCCCCAAAATGGACCTGGTGGGAAGAAATAGTGAATTAGAAGAAGGAAGAAGGGTGGCCGGAGGGCTGGACGCAGAGTTCACAGTCTGTGGAGATAACGGTCGACAAAGGAGTCCAGAGAATAATCAAAGAAATAGATGGAAAAACAGAGAACAGAAAAGTGACAGAATCAGACAGAAGACTCCTGGGAACAGAAATATGATGAAAACCTTTTGACACCAACATGGGAAAGAGGTTGTTCCAGAATCAAAGCCTAATGGAAGGAGACACGGACACTGAAGAAAAGTGGCTGTACTTAGAAAGGCAAGCAGGCCGAAAGGTCTAGAGTGACTGGAAGACTACAAATGAATATGACAAAGGGCCCTCCGGCCAGAGGAAGAGTTGATTCACCAAGATGACACGGGGCAAGGGGACTGGGTCACAGATGCCCACTGCCCCCAGCTGGGGTGAGGGTGGGGGATGGAGTTACCTCCTCAGGGGGTGGCAAGGGGCTTGATCCCAGGATTTCTTCCTCTTCACCTGGGGTGGGGTCCTAACCCCAGGGAGAAGGGGGAGAAGAGTAACATGGAGTGGAAAGGAAGGAAAGAGGTTAATGGGGGGGGAGGCAAAGCAGCACCTTGTCCCCCACTGTGGGCAGTGTCTCTCTGTCCTGGGGAGGGCGGTGGGGGTAATCTCAGATCTTGCAGCCCCTTTGGAGGGGGGAGAGTTTGGGGAGAGTAAATCTCCAAGGTCATAGAGGTTTGGGGGCACAGATCTGGATGCCCCGGCTCTACCTGCCGGTAACCGCTTCCTCTGGTCCTGGGGGGGGCCCGGGCAGTGGGGGGAGCTGCCCGCCGAGCTGGGCGTCGGAAAGCGGGAGGCATGCCCCGTGCTGGGCTGGAACCTCCAATTCGAGAGGGCCTCCGGCTTGGTGAGGGGGGCGCCTGCCGGGCTGCTGACCTCTTGGCAGGTGGGGTAGGCTTTCTGGGAGGGGTCCGACGCCCCCTGGGGGGAGGGGGAGCCCTGCGGTTGGGGCTTGGTGGCCTCTGTAGCAGAGAGACATGGGAGGGAGCAGTGAGGACACTCCCGCAATCTAAATAAATGATGTCTCTCCCCAAATGTTAAGAGGGGATGAAGGTGCCACAGGAGATGTTTGCAAAGGGTGGTGGGAGGAAGGGAAAAAATGAAGGGATCCCTCAAGTTTACCTGATAATCAGGGGTCGTCCCTGCAGTCATCGCATCGTAATAGGGGGTCTCGTAGTCATAGTAGAAAGACTCAGTGGGCTGGGGTTCGGGAAGGGGCAGTGGGAATAGCAGGAAGAGGTCGGGGTATAAGGGTGAGGAGAGGGAGAGGAGGGGATGGCGTGGGAGTTTGGGAACAGGGTAGGAGTTGGGGATAAAAGGAGAGGTTGGTGGTTAGGAGAGATATGGGGAGAGATGGGGGCATGGGTCCCACATGTGAGACAGAAGCAGACATGATTAAGAGATTGACCCTCCAATCTTCAGATCACTGACCCCAGACCATATCTGTCACCCTAACCATCTGGACCCCACCCAATCCAGAATCTCCTTTCCCTCCCTCCCCTACCCCACCCCACCAAGCCCTTTATTCTGCACCTCCACATGCAGGGGGACAGAGACTGGGCCCCAACACAGAATTCTATAGACCCAGCACTGTTCTGGGCTTTTCTCTATCTCCTGCTCCTCCCCATTTCTCCTCCTAGGTCTTACCATTTCAACTTTTCTGCCTGGTTCTGTCTCCCCCGTACTCTGCTCGCCCATCCCCTGTCCCTGCATCTTATCCCACACGCATACTGCCCCCCAATCTCTTAATTTGAGGAAGGGACGGGAAACCCAAGGACACAGTTCCAGGAAGACTGTCAGAGGAAAGGAGACACGAGTGGGGGACACGGCTCCCAGCCATGAAGTCTTTCATAATGACTCTTTTTATTTTTAATTGAAAATAAAAAGGTTGATGAATGAGGACTGGGAAGAGGGAGTGGTGGTTGGGAGAGGGAGGCATGGTTGGAGTGGCACTAGTGTAGGGGGGACAGGAGCCCAAAATAGGATGGGGAGCTCTGGAACATGGGGGAATTCCCTTAGGGAGGTGTCTGGGTACCTTCCCTCCCTGGAGCGGGCTGTGGTTTGGGGTTCGCCCAGCTCCCTCACCTGTCGTTGAGGTTCCTGGTTTTGTGGCCTATGAAGTCTTGATGGCTGCTGCTTTGGAGATCTTTGGGCCCTGTGAGACTGCTGTTTCTGAGGTCTCTCCCTCCAGGCTCCCTCACACCCCAGCTCCTTCTGTTCACAGGCTTCATAGGCAGCTTGCACCCCTGGGACAATAACGAGCTCCTGGATGTCACCCTGCAAAGACATAGGGAATGAAAATCAAGGGAAGGATGCAGAGAGAATTTCAGAGAGAGACAGAGGATCGAGTCTGGGACACAGGGTAAGAGCAAATCCTAGGTAAAAGGACATAATGGGAGAAGGTCATTAGCAGCCCTCCCGTGTACACAGCCCTTTTCAGTTTTCAAAGGACTTCTCATCTGTAATCCCACTGGGCCTTCACCACAACTGGAAAAATCAACAGAACAAAGATGTTGATGCCTGTTGTTCAAATATTCCATTCAGGAAAGTTCAAAGAGGCAATGACTGGCCCGAGGTCATTTGCAATTATAGACTCAGGACCAGAGTTCAAATATTCCAACCCTAAATCCAACACTGTTTATCTGCCCCCTGCCTTTTGGGGTAATGCATGACCCTTTCCACAAAGGCTTCTGCAAACTGTGCCGAACCTTAGTTTCTTTGGCCTTCCAATGGCAGTAATGATGAAAATTCTCAGGACCTCTAGAAATGGGGGAGAGAGAAGCCACTTTTAAATTCCAATGGCATTTATTTGTGCCCATATATGGTACTTAGAACATCCTGCCTTCTATTATAGTTTGGGATTTTTGTCTCATCTTCAAAAAGGAACTGGGAGCTCCTGGGAATAATAGAGACCCTATATTATTCTTCTGTGTTCCCCTTGACACCAGGACAGCAGGTTTTCAGAGAATATGGACTGGCTGGCTGGGTGGGTGGATGGATGGATAGGTCACTGGGTGAATGAATGGGGGCTCAAATGCATGAACAAAATGGGAGGGTTGGCGGATGTGAATGAATGAATGGAAGGATTGGTAGGTAAATGGAAGTAAGGAGTAGAGGAAAGAGAAAGAGATAGATGGATAGAAGTGAAATATGTAAATGAATCAATGGTTGAGTGGAGAGTGGGAGGGGAGATGGCTGGGTGAATGAAGGGATGGATGAATACATGCATTTCATATGCATGGGTAGATGGGCTGGGTGGGTGGATGACTGAGTGAATAAGTGGATGGGTTAAGGACGATAGATTGATGGGTGAGTGAACAAAAAAGTGGCTGGGCAGAGGAAGATGTAAAGGGGTGGTTACAAGCCTGAATGCTTGATTGGTGAGTGAGTGCGTAAATGGATGGGTGGGTATTAGATGAGTACATGAATGGGTGGGTGCAGATAAAGAGATCAGTTGAAGGGATGAATGGGGAGGTGGACTCATGAAGACTAATAATGACAGCTGTCCTGCCATACAAGTGGGCACCTAATTCTCCCACAGAGAAAATTAGCCTGAGGATAGGAAATGGAAATAGAGATTTTTGAGAGCTCAAATGAAGGGCTAGGCTATAAGAAGATAGAGCACTGGGGCCGGAAGGGGGAGAGGCACAAGACACAGGACCAGAACAGGACTCTTCTATGTTCCGGTTACCTCAAACACTTCTTCATCCAGGATCCGCGCACCAAACATAATCACCCCATTGGTGTCCAGCAGCGGACGAGCGCTTCGTGGGAGAGGCCGGGTGACCCGCTTCTTGCAGTCAACTATGAGGGTGACGGACTGGCCCTTCACAGCCACAGCCACACGGTGCCACCTGGTCATGGGGGGAGTGGTTCAAGTGATTGACCGAGGGGATGAGGGGAGTCACCAGGGCTGGAGAGCAGTTGATGGAAAGTTTGGAGCCAAAGATAATAGTGGTAGGAGTCACAGTGGCTATTGATGGAGTGTTTACAATGCACCAGGCAATACTTTTCTCATTTGATTGTCGTGATTCTGTCATCCTTATATCACAGCCACAGAAATTGAGGCTTAAAAAAGTTAACCTGCCCAAGGCATAGGCTAGTACTACATGCAAGGATTTAAACACTAAAGCCCAAACTCTGAGCCAGAAGCGTCTGAAGTTTGGGCAGTAGGTAGGTGAGGTGTGGCCAGAAGGGTCAGTAGGGCTTCCTAGTTCAGGGGATGGGGCTCTGGGGTCAGTGGCCAAAGGGGATGTCCTGAAGGGGCAGCCCAGATAGACCAGAGGAGCAAACTGACTTACTTGCCATCTGCTAGGCTGAGACCTCGGAAGACTGGCTGAGCCGGGGGTCGAGGCCGTCCAGTCTGGTCCTCATACAGGAAGCGGAAGGGTCGGCCAAGCTCCAGGCCCAGCTGTTGGACACCCTGGGCACTGTAGAGAGTCAGGAGGGAAGCCTGGAGGCCAGGGCGCATCCGGACAGCAGTCAGCAATGAGAAATCTTTGGGAAAGCTTCCTGGTAACCAAGAGAGACACAATCAGGTGGAATGAGAGGTAAAAAGAATCATAAAACCTTTCCCTTCCAGTGTCTGATTCTAGACCTCGCCCCATGACCTCCCCAGCTCTCCCTACTAAAGCAAGGCACCCATACCTGGGAAGAGCTGGCGGGTTGGCGCACTGAGCTGGGCAGGCCGGGATACTCGGTAGGCCACATCAGCTGGGCAGATGCCTCTTGCCCTCCGGACGCCATCAGGAAGGGAGGGGAACCTCAGGGCCTGGAGCACATCCACAGGGGGTGCACCTGGGAGAGTCCATGAGGATCAGGAGAAGGGACACACCTTCAGGAGGACCAAGATATGGGGGCACTTGGGGTCTGGAACTCAGCTTCCTGGAGCTCAAGCCCCCTGAAGACAAAGCTCACCCCTCCCTTACCTGCCCCCTAGCAGGCCCTGAATGGATGGGAAACCAGAGTCACCTGGAAGAGGGCAGCACTGGCCCTGTGTTCAGCTCCACCTGACCCCTGACCCTATCCCTCCCAGTGTGTCTCGCTCACTCTGTCTTTCATTTTTTTTTTTAAGATTTTATTTATTTATTTGACAGAGAGAAACACAGCGAGAGAGGGAACATAAGCAGGGGGAGTGAGAGAGGGAGAAGCAGGCTTCCTGCCGAGCACGGAGCCCGATATGGGGCTCAATCACTGGTCTCCAGGATCATGACCTGAGCCAAAGGCAGTCGCTTAACCAACTGAGCCACCCAGGCGCCCCTCACTCTGTCTTTCAACCTATGGATCTCTCTCTACTCTCCACCATCTCCTCTTCTCAGCCTCTCTCATTCTTCCTGTCTCTGGATCTGTTGATCTTTCTGTCTCCCTGTCTCTTCTGTCTTCCTCTACCTCTCTCACGCTCCCATGCTTTCCTCTCCCCGTCTTTATCCCTCTCTTACTCTCTTTCCCTATCTCTGGGCTCTGGGTCTCTGGCCTCTTTCCCGTATCTCCAGCACAAACAACATCTGGGCAATCGATCATCTTGGGCACAGGAGGTGCAGGGGGGCCACTCGGGAGAGAGCAAAGAAGCAGATCTAGGGGGATGGGGCTTTAAGCTGCTTCAATGCCCACGTTTGGGGAGGTGGGGACAACTCTGACCATGCTGAGGAAGGAGAGAACAGGAAGAGCCACCCCAGGAGCCTGTACCCCTGGCTCAGGAGATGGGCTCGGGGGCAGAAGGAGGGCCAGAAGCTGCCACGAGGAGCCGGAGCAGGTCCAGGGCCCCAAGCCACACATCTGTGGATCCCATCAGAGTCCTTGCCCAAAACCTGGGCAAGCTCCCCACACCTGGAACTTCAATCCTGCCCCACTACCCCCATCTCTCGGATCCAAAGATTTAAGACCCAAGCCATCCCCCACCATCTACCTAGAATTCAGCTTCCTTAGGTTCAAACTCCCTGGAAGACAAAAGTCACCTTTCCTTCACTTGCTCCCCGGTACACACACTCCTCATGCCATCAGCTCCAGATTGGAAAAATCCCAAAGAAAGTCCAGCAAAATTTTCACAGAAGCATGGGGCAGGGCAGGGGCCAGAGCAATCGGGAGAGCAGAGCTGGGTGGGGTGGGTGAGGTGGGGCAGACGGGCAGAGAAAAGGCCCTTTGAGTCCAGGAGCCGGGAAACCACGGCCTTGCCCACCCCTTCACCACCCCCCCTCGCCCAACCTGGCCTCTGAGTGTAGAGGCTCCGCAAACACCAACACACACAAGGGCCGCTTTGAGAGAGGAAGGGTGAGTGAGACAGAGACACAGAGACTCACAGAGACCCCAGGCCAAGGAGACCTCAGAGGCCCCCGCCCTTTACCAAACCCCACAGGAGTATAGTTCCATCCTATAGATAGAACTACCCACAGGTCTGCCTACTCATCTGCCCACCTCAGACCACATATGTGCCCCCTGACTCTGGCCTCAGTCTCCCCCACAGGCTCCTCACTGGGAGCCCATCACCCCCACCACTCTACCTTTGGCCCCCAAATGCCCCATTTTTTTACTCTTATGATTTCCACACTAGCCCATTTCCCCATAGAGTCCCATCTCTAGCCACTGGGCCCCAAAATAAAGGATAGTCATCTTAGCCATCCCCCACCTTCACAGTGGGGGGTTCCTTTCCTCCTTAAGAAAGGCTCCCGGAGGGCACAGACATCACACACTTCCCTTTCCTCTCCCTCAGCCTCATGCTCCTCGCATCTTGGAAGTTCTCCTTTCTGCAATCTAATCTAAATCCTTTATGCTGCTCTTCTGACCATTTTCTCTCCAGAACGGAGAAGAGATGAATAGTAGAGTTCTATGCAAATCAGCATTCAGTGTTGCCAGGAGTGGGAGGCTTGCTCCTGCCTGCCCGGGACCCAGGTTCTCCCCGCCCCCTCCTGTCAGGCATCAAATCCCTTTCCTAGGTGCCAGGACTTCTGGATCCTGGGAAAAAGAAGGAAAAGATTGGGGTTGTGGACACCAGGGTCCCAGGGGAGCCCCGCTGGCCAGAGGGGGAGGGGTGGGGCAGGAATGCAAAGAGCTGGCTCAGACACCTGATCCCAGCCTGTCCAGCGGCCGTCCTGTTGGCAGCCAGCCCCAGTGCTCCCCAGAGCCAGCCGCGTGGCAGCATCGAGGGCACAGGGAGGGGGAAGGGGATGCTGTCCGGGAAGCCAGTGGGATAAATAGCCCAGGTGTCCCTTTTTTTTCTTGTTTTCTATTACTAGGCTCTGCACTGACCTACAGATGCTCCTCTCTCAGCCCAGACATATAGATAGAAAACCCAGACGACACCCACATAATCCTCACCCACCAACACTGGCCTCTAGCTCCCCACCCCAGTGTCTGCTGGACTACACCAGCCCTGGCCACCTTCCGCTCTCCCTGGAGTAGCCCCAGCATCCAGTCCTGTTCTTTAAAGTGAGCCTCCACCATGCAGCCTTCCTGTCCTCTCCCAGTCCCTTCAAGGAGGCAAAGAGATCCCTTCCTTTGTTCACAGGGACCCAGGTGACCTGCCCTCCAGCCTGGACACTTAGTCCCCAAAATCCCCTTCTTGGATTTAGAAGTTCTGCCCCAGGCATCAGCTGTCCCCTACCCAGGGGTATACTGAGAGCTGGAGCCCGACTCTGGAGACGCAGGTGTCGGGACTTCTCTTACCTGCCTTGGCCAGGACGGCGCTCAGCCCCAGCACCAGCGGTACCAGCAGGAGGAGGCCATGGCAGCGCCTGCACCTCTCCATGGCTGGCGACCCGAACGCCGGGTCCCAGGGATCTATGGGCGGCCAGAGGCGCAAAACGCCCCAAAGCTGACAGAAGAGAATGAGCAGGCTTTGAGCCTAGGACGCTAGGGTCCCACGGAGTCAGAGGCTGTTGCGTAGAGACAGCTCTCAGCGGCCCAGCTCCATGCAACCGGGCGCCGTCGGGGCTCTGGCGCTGCTCCTTCCTCGGTGGCCGCCGCTCCTGTGTGTCCCCGGCCACCCCAGCGGCCTAGAGCCCCCACCCTGCCCCCGCCCCGGGCCTAGCCCCCGCCTCCAGCCGCCCGCCCACAGCCACCGAGGGGAAACCCCACCCTCGGTCTCCACCTGGTTGGAGGTGGGGGCACGGGAGCCCTCTTTCGCTGACCCTCAGACTGCTCTTCCTTGCTCCTTGAAGACTGAATGGCCTGTACCCAAGATTACCTTTTTGGGACTCCGAAATCTCTTGCCTTGCCCCTTCCTTTTCCAGGACCCAGAGGTCCAGTCAAAGCCTCCACCCCAACTCCCTCTCACCTGGGAGCCTAGAGCTCCTTTTCAGCAGCCCTGGGCGGGACTTAGGGCACAGTGGGAGGGGGGAGGCGGGCCTGGGGGGGGTCTCCACCTCCCCCCTCTCAGGTCTCCATAATTACTTCCCCCTCGCCCCGCCCAGTGTAATTACAGAGCGGCCCGGGGCGGGGGTATTTATAGACTAGGCTATAGATAGCGACGAGGAACCTGCTACCCGACGGCTGCAAGGGGCGGGGGGCAAGTGGTTAGAGGGTAGGAAGAGTGACCCGGCGTAGGGGCGGAGAGAGCCAGAAACCGGACAGCCTGACACACGCAGGCTGATCAGGTCCAAAGAGATGAAAACGGGGGTGGGGTGGGGACGAGGTCAGGGAGTCCGGGAGCCCAGGTGGCAAGGGACCCAGCGGAAAGATGAGGGGGCCGTCGAAGCTCGTCGGAAGAGTGCGGGGAAACAGGGTCACTCTGGGACGAGAGGCCGCCTCCGGGCGGGCAACGCCTGAGGAGGCCGCGGTGCGGCCCGGCGCCGGGTCTGCCCGGAGCCCGCGGTGCGGCCGGAGAAGACAGGAGCGAGCCGAGGCGCCGCCGCCCGGCGCCGGGTCTGCCCGGAGCCCGCGGTGCGGCCGGAGAAGACAGGAGCGAGCCGAGGCGCCGCCGCCCGCTGGCGCTAGGAAGGCGCAAGCGAACAAGGCGCCTTTGAGAATCAGCCGCCCCGCTCTTCCTCCTCCGGCCCGCCCCGCCCCCAGCCTCTCCCCCCCTTCCCCGACAAAGCGCGCCTTGTGTCCCCCACCCTGTGCCCGCCTCTCAGGCTCCAGGGAACCTCGGCAGCGGCGGCAAGGGAGCGCGTCCGGAGCTCCCGACCGGATACCCCCTCCACGCGCGGCCGACGCAGTGCTGCCCCCGATACAGTCACCTCAGTCCAGAAAACAGCGATTTTAATTTGAAAGCTATTTTATGTGTGAGTGAGAGGGGAAAGGTACTCCAGAGAGAAGAGCTGCAGGGCAAAAATCATGCAGCCCCAGCACCCTATCTCTGCAGCTAACCATCCCCCCTCAATTCTCAGGCCAGGGTCGCCTATTCCCCAGGCTACACTATGTGTACCCAGGTCTGGGGGAAGGCTGTGAAGCGAAGAGCCTGAGGACCACTCACCAAACCATTCCCTGCCCCACCCTGCCATCACACCCCAGGCCCCTCCCCCTAGTTAGAAAAGAAGAGATGCGGGAGGGCGTTGGGAAGGTCAGGGCTCAAGCGGCCCCAGGGACAGCCCATCTCTGGGCCCAGCCATTCCCAAACACCACCTCCACCACTGACATTTCTTAATCAACCTGGGAAAGTACAGTACTTATTTGAGTCTAACTGCAAGTCTTTATCCTCAGAGGAAATTAAAAATAGCTGATGGGTTCCTACATCTCCTCCCACCCCTTCACCACCACCACCATTCTATTTTTCAGTCTGACTGCAGCAGGAGGTGAAGTGTGAGAGGGACTCCAGACAGGAGACAGCGACAGGGCCCCTCCCTCTTCCAGAGCCCACCTGCGGGGCTACTGGCAAGGCTGTCAAGGCCTTGAGGAAGGCCTGTCAGAGGGCTATTCCCATGTCAGTCAGTTTGGGGGGCCTGCCCCCCAATATCCATCTCTGGGCAAGTTCCCATTTTCTCTCTTCGCATGGGTAGCTAAGTGAGGCAAGATGAGAAGGAAGCAAAGTCCTGTGAGCAAGGCCAGTGCTTTGTGCTGGGGGAAGGAGAGATCGTTCCAGGCAGGAGGTGAGAAATCACCCCAAATCATGGCAGACCCAGACAAATTCAGAGACTCAAGGCCACTGAAGGGAGAGGTCCAGCCCTCACAAGGATCCGGGGCCCCCTCTGATTCAGGGTACCACGCAAAACCCTGGAGGGCTTACAGATCCCCTTGGAGGTCTCAGCTCTGCCCTGTACTCCTCATCCCACCAAGATTTTAGGGCATGGCCCCTCCCCACCATGCCCCAAGGCTGGAGTCCCCCTCAGATGTGTACTCCTCAGGTGAGGAGCACCACACTTGGGTCTGGGTTCAGGCCAGTTGGTGGGGAGCCTCAAGCATCTCCATGAGGAAGGTGTCAATGGGGGTGTCTCCAATGAGCTTGAAGAAAAACAGATGCTCTAGACACTTAAGGCCGATGGACCTGAGGGCAGGAAGACGTAGCAGCAGCTTGGCAAACCTGAGGTAGAGGTGGGAGAAGACAGCTGGAACCACATGGGCCCTGAACACACCCTCATGGCACCCCACAACCCCTCACCCCCACAGCTCCTTCTCACCGTCCCTGCTGCTCAGGGTACTTCTGCTTGCAGTAGGTCTCCAGTGATGCATACACTTTCTCCCGCAGAACCTCCACCTCACTAGGGTTGGAGAGGCCCTTGGCATCTGGGATGGCAGGGGAAAGAGGAGGAAGAAAAAAGAAAACAAATCAAGTGAGGATAAGTGTGCAGATGTGACCCACACAAGGTCCCTTCTGGGCCCCACCTACTGGCCCTTCACCATATGCCTGGCAAGGGAAGCAGGGCAAGTTATGGAATGGGGTCAAAGGGGAAGGTAGGAGTGGATGTGGGTTTTTCTTGGTCAGCTGGGAGATTTCCAGGTTGAGGGGGATAGCTGGGTAACTTAGGAGTCTCTGGAGAAGAGGAGGCTCCAAGGTTGCCTTGGTCTTGAGAGACAAAGGTGATCCTCCTCTTACCTGGATTGAACAGAATGATTGCCCTCAGGCAGCCAAGCTCTGTCTTGTCCATCCTCATGTCACGCATTTTGGACACTAGCTCTGTCAGCACCCTGGAGAGGGACCTGCAGGTCACTCAAAGGTCACAGCTCAGCCAGCCTTGGACACGGACCAGCCTATAGCCCCACCCCCTCTACCTACAGGCCAGCCCAGCCGAGGGCCACTGACCGATCGAAGATGGCTCCCACGCCTGCAGAATGGGCTGAGTTGCGGTGCACATGAAGACCTGTGGCGAGGAGGATGCCATCTCGGACATCAATGGACCGGTGGGAGAAGGAAGCAATGAGGAGCTCATTCCAGCCTGGGTTGGGGCAGCAAGGGTCAGGAGCCAGAGATCAGACCATGGTATTCAAAGCATATCAGGGGAAGAGAAGAAGAAGTGGTGAAGTCAATGAACTTGGCTTCCTTGGTATGTTAAGTATGCATTGGGGTCACTGAAGGTCCGAAAGTCAAGTAGGGGTCAAATGTCAAGAGCTCAGGGGAATCCAGGGTCACTGACCTGCCCGTAGCAATATGACCTGGTCATCCAGAGGCAAGGAGGAAAAGTGTGGGATCCTCTTCGCCCACTCAACAAGCGTGAATAGCTGTTTGTCAGCTGCCTGACAGATGTTAGTCACAGGGTCATTTGGCTGCAGGGAATGGGAGGGTAAGCATTATGGAAGGTCTGGAGGTACAGTGGAAGCCCCCCTCCTTGTAAGAGGTCTCTGACACCACCTCCTTAAAGCAGTCTCCCTTTAAAACCATCTGAACCAATTCTTGTAAGTCGTGCTTCTCCTCTGGCATTCATAAAAACAGTTACACATTTAGGACTTGCCTGTGGTTGTGCCACTGGGTTGTTTTGGGATGGGGACAGAGAAAACTATCACACCCACCTCAGATCTGTGAGAGACCTTGTTTGGCAGAACTTCCAGTCCCAGGCAGTGTTGGGGGGGGGGGGCGGTTGGGAGGGAAAGGGAGCGGAAAGGGAAATAGAACCTAGACTCCCACCCTTCGTCCCCCATCAGGAAAGAGACTGAATTGACCCCATCACTCACGCTGCTGCCGCTACCCCCGGTTCCCCCAGGACCCTCAACGCCCTGGTCACTCTTCTGCTCCACAGCAAGCTCTGCCTCCAGGATCCTGTCCACAGGCATCTCCTCGGGGGCTCCCCCAGCCCCCTCCCCATCCCCGTCCTTGTCCTTCCCCCGCTGACGCTCTTCCTGTACCGCTGGAAGAGGAAAAGAAAAAGGGGAAAGTCAACAGTCAGCCATGAGAGGTTCTGAAATGTCCTCAGGGTCTTATCAAAGTTCTAATGGCCCTTAAAAGATATTTATAGGAATTAGGGAAGGAACTAGCAACAGGGGCA
This sequence comes from Spilogale gracilis, assembly GCA_004023965.1. NCBI lineage: Eukaryota > Metazoa > Chordata > Mammalia > Carnivora > Mephitidae > Spilogale > Spilogale gracilis. The sequence goes on from PITA01015566.1 coordinate 32,589, forward strand.
CAAGGGGCAGTCTGGAAGCAGGAGTTATAAAAGGGCAGATAATAAACCAAGAAGGAGGGGGGGGAAGGAGAGTAAAGGATTAGGGAGAAAGCTAACATTTAAACTGAGGACCAACTACAAGCTAAGAAATACGAAAACACATTGTAATGTTCCCTCAATTATTTTAAGAATCCTGAGAGCTCTTATCCCTGTTATTAAAGATGAAGAATGTAGGGCTTGGAGAAGTTAGATAGCTTGCCCAAGTTCACATAACACAGGGAAAGTTATCCATCTAAATCCATGTGTACCTGACTGCATATCTGATGCTCTTCTATTCAACTAAGAGGCAGTGGAAGGATCACCGACCTGGGTCTTAAGGATGGGTTCTGATGCCAGCCCTGCTCCTCCTTTGTTCATGACCTTGGGGAAAGCCAGGCCTCAGGGAAAACCAGGCCTCGGGCTCATCTTCTCTAAAATGAGGGATTTACTAAGACACTCCAAGGTGTCTGAGAATTCCAAAATCAGACTAAAGAAGATAAGATAAAGAAAACGGAAGGTAGCTCTGGGGTCTTCAGTAAGGTCTTAACTCAAAAGTAGAGTCCCAGACTTTGGAGGAGGAACCACAGATCAGCAATCATTTGGTTAAAGAAGAAGGACGATTCAGGTAACTGAAGTGAAGACAGAGAAGCCCAGGGTGGGTAAGGAAAGGTTAGCCTACCCTAGCAGAAGGGAGGGGAGGGGTCATAGGGGCAGGCCACAGAGAAGCACCCCCATTAAGAAGGAAACTCAAAAGAAGGGAGCAGGATACCAGGGACAGGAGCTGAGGGGAGAGAAATCAAATATCGCCCTCTGCAGGAGGAGAGAGAACAGTCCAGTCCTCCTGAGAGGTGCAGTCTCTGGTGTCCTGTAGTCTCCCTCCACCTCCTCTCTCCTCTCCCACAGGGCAGCCCAGGAAGCCCAGCTGGTGAGGACCCTTACCCTCCCTCTTCATGCCGGTGGCCAGGCACTTCTGATAGCGGCAGTACTGACAGCGGTTTCGCTGACGCTTGTCCACGGTGCAGTCCTTGTTGTCCCGGCACGAGTAAGTTAGGTCCTTACGGATGGTGCGCTTGAAGAAGCCTTTGCAGCCCTCACAGCTGTAAACTCCGTAGTGTTTGCCTAGAAGAAGGGGGGAATAGCAACAAGGCTGCACATAGATCCCTCACCACTAAGCCTCTTTGTCAATTTCCCCCCAGCAAACTTAGCTTAAACCTATTGTGTGTTTGCCAAATCCAGAGAGGGGGGGACCAGGACATGAGGGATGATCCAGTCCCACGCTCCTCACTGCTCAAAAACCAGCTACCTCTTTCCTCTGACCAGATCCCATCCCAAGTCTGAGCTTCAGGTCCCTTACCTATCACCAGGCTCCCCCCACCCACTTGCTCCAGTGCAACCCTGGGAGCCCCTGCAAATCCCACAGGTGATGGTAAATGTCAGGCACTCTCTTTCTTCCTCTCTGGTGATCCTCTGAGCCCCATACCTGAGCTTCGGTCCCCGCAGATTGCACATAGCCGTTTGCCAGCCCCAGGGCCACCTGGAGGGGGTGGACAGTGCAGGCCCCGGACCCCTAAGACCGGTGGCTTCACATCTTCAGGGGGGCCAGACCCACCCCCAGGGAGCGACACTGTTGAGTTAATCTGGGATGGGGGAAATAGGGAAGTCACAGGGAGACTCGTTGGGAAGGAGAATCTCTCAGAGGTCATGGAAATCATCCCCTACCACCTAGGCAGGGCCCTGCATTCCACATTAGAGAAGACATTCTTTCCACTGCAGTCTACGTGAAGGGGAACCCCTGGAGCGCAACCCCAAAGAGATTAGACATACAGTTCTCCCTGAAGTTGTGCAGTACAGGGGCCCTGAAGGGCAAGTATTTCAGGATGGCAAATGGGACAAAAAAGGGCAAAAATAACTGATAGATGAAAGGGACATCAGAATATGAGGGTTCTTTTATAGGGCTGGGGAGGAAGCATGGACTGGAAGATCAGTCACCTCAGGAAGAGCAAGGGGTCTCACAAGGACTACAAGTCTGCGGGGGGATTAGAAGACTAAAAGGTCAGTGGGCCACGGGGAAGCTCACACAAAGATCTGGGGTCACAAGGAAAAGAAGGAAATGAAAGTGGAGAGGCAGTCAGTGAGCCATGACCTCTCACCTGGGGGCTGCTGACAGGCCCGGAGAATCCTGGGGGAGCTGGAGGGGGCAGACCAGGGGACCCCATGGAAGAGCTGATGACAGGGAAAGGGGAGCCCAGTGGGGGGGGTGGCATCGGGGGTGGGGGTGGGGCCCCGGAGCCTCCAAGGGATGAAGCTGCTGAAGGGGGTAGGGATAGCCCAGGAGGAGAAGGGGGAGGGGGCCCCTGGGGAAGGGGATTCGGGGAGGAACTGTCTGGGCTTCCGGAGTCTGAGGGAGGGGTACATACAGGCACAGAGACACACAGACAGAAAGACAAAAAGAGAAAATGAGTCTTAGATCATCCAACTAGAGACTTTAATTCTCTAATTCCCCCACCCCACCCCACCCCAACGCACCCCACTCATCCTCATGTTCATTAACACCCTGTAGTCAAACAACGGATTAACTCCTAATTGTGTTGACAGGAGGGGGTTGACAAAAAAAAGGCTAGATCAGGCGAAGGAGAATTCCAGGCAATGCCTTTGGTCACCCCAAGCCAGACATGTCTTATGTGGGTGGGGCAGCACATGGGTGGAACTGACGGCCCCTCCATTCCCAGCTTGTAGTCTGACTATACAAGGAAAAGAGGCGGAAGAGACCCCTCCTAGGATGCAGGATCCGCCTTCAAACGTCCAGAGTCCCCAAACTCAAGCACTCGTGTCCCACGCCCGGGACCTCCAGATTGCAGGGCCTCAAACAGCCAAAGCTAGGAGGGCGGAAGCTCCCCCTTCCCGCCCCGCCCCGGGGGGGGGGGAGGGCGCTAAGGTCCTCGGAAGGGAGGGCACGCATGTTTACAAACAAGGGGGCGGGAGCGCCAGGGAAAGAGCGCCAGGGGCCGAGGGGGAGGGGTCGCAGATAACGCGGTCACTGGTTCGCCTGTCCGTCCGCTAGGACACTCACCCCGCCCGCTGTCGCCCATCCCGTCCCGTCCAGCCTCCCCCGGCTCCGGCTCCGGGGTTTGTTGTTCTCCGGCTGCTGCCGCCGCCGCCGCCGCTGCGGGATCCAGCCAGGGCCGTCGCCGCCGCCACCGGGAGGCGACCCCACAATGCATTTCTTTTCGCACCCCCACCGGCCCACACTGCCCTGCGGCATGCCGCTGAGGGAGGAAGGGCGGGCGAGCAGCCCAAGACATGATTCTTGGCTGAGTGCAAGGATACCAAAGAGGTACCAGGGTTTCCCAGCTATTGACCAGGGTACTAGCTGAGCACGAGGAAGCCCCAGAGAAAAGACTTGGGCCTGAACCGGGTCGAATTAAGCGCTTCGCTCTGCCCTGTACCAAAATGACAGCGCCGATATGGCAGCCATCTTGGTATAGACGGGAAGTCTCCGCGCTAGTCCCCGCCCCCTCGTCTAGTTGGAAACGGAGGAGGCGGTCTCTTCGGCCCTGTTAGCCGGCCTCGCCCAACCTCCCCTCATATAACCTCCACTCCCGCGCATGCGCGCCAGAAGGCGGCCGCTGTGCCGCCACCAGAGTGCCGCCATATTGGTAAAGGTATTGGGACTGAGGTGGAACGGAACTTCTTGTTCTCGCGGGACCCAGAGGCGGGACTGCCACGTCCGAGCAAACCGGGAAAGGAGAGGATTCCCGAAGCCGGTGAGAATTCCCTGTTTTACCCCGCCGTCCTGTCCAGACCTTTTCCACTACCTAGTGGATCATAGAGACTAGGGCCCAGAGAGTCCCAAAAGTGGCGGATCAAAGCCTAGAGCGGTGTACTGGGGGCCCTATATCCGGGAGGGGGGTTGAGATAAAGAGACCGAGTCTCCGGAATGTGGTAGCGGCCCGTAGAAGTGGAGGACCCGAGCGGAGTAAAGCTGACCCCTTATAGGTGTAGCGTTGAGGGTCAAGTGGAGTCACTGTCTGTGTCCCTCTGGTCAGCGTGATGGCCAGAGGCCAGGGGGCCCCCCACTGGGTGGCCGTGGGACTGCTGACCTGGGCGGCCTTGGGGCTGCTAGTGGCCGGACACGGGGGTCATGGCGACCTGCACGAGGACCTGCACGAGGACTTCCATGGGCACAGCCACAGGCGCTCACATGAGGATTTCCACCGTGGACACAGTCATGCCCATGGCCATGGCCACACTCACGAGAGCATCTGGCACGGGCATACCCACGGTCACGAACATGGACACTCACATGAGGATTTGCACCATGGCCATAGCCATGGCCAATCACATGAGAGCCTCTACCACAGAGGACATGGACATGACCATGAGCACAGCCATGGAGGCTATGGGGAGTCTGGGGCTCCAGGCATCAAGCAGGACCTGGACACTGTCACTCTCTGGGCCTATGTGAGTCCCCAAGGGATGGAGGAGGGAGGGGCCAGTTCTGGATTTTTGGGAACCGTCGCACCACTTGACCCCTGACTCTCCTCTCACCAGGCACTGGGGGCCACGGTTCTGATCTCTGCAGCTCCATTTTTTGTCCTCTTCCTTATCCCTGTGGAATCAAACTCCCCCCGGCACCGCTCTCTGCTCCAGATCTTGCTCAGTTTTGCCTCGGGTGGGCTCTTAGGAGATGCCTTTCTGCACCTCATCCCTCATGCACTGGGTAAGTGATCTTACTGCAAATCTTAATATTCTTTGGGTAAAAGAGTTCTTACCCCTTTTGTCATCTCTGACTTTCCAGTATTCCCCCTGAATGCATGCCATTTAGGAGAGTATTTTCTCATTTGACCTTTCGTCCCCCTTTCTCTAGAACCTCATTCTCACCACCCTCTGGAGCAGCCTGGACATGGACACTCTCACAGTGGTGAGGAAGGAGTGGATGAAGATGTGTTGGAATGTTGGGGAAGGTTTTTCCCTCCCTCTTCTCCTGCATTTGGGGAGGAGGAGTCTGGAATCTACATCTCCCTAATATCTCAATGCCTCTATTTTCAGGCCAGGGCCCCATTCTGTCTGTGGGACTGTGGGTTCTCAGTGGAATTGTTGCCTTTCTTGTGGTGGAGAAATTTGTGAGACATGTGAAAGGAGGACATGGACACAGTCATGGACATGGACATGCTCATGGTCATACACGGGGAAGTCAGGGGCATGGAAAACAGGGTAAGCCCAAGAACAGCTTTCCTTAATAAGCACCTTGCCTGCCTCAGAATTCCCTCATTCTGTGGCTCTTAGGTGGGAGGGGACTTCCCATTTGAGAACATTTGGGGAGATCTCTGTTCTCCACTTTTACTAACTCCTTCCCTCAGAGCGTCCTTCAAAGGAGAAACAGAGCTCAGAGGAAGAAGAAAAGGAAGCAGGTGCATCTCGGAAGAGGAGAGGAGGAAGCACAGGGCTCAAAGATGGGCCAGTGAGACCTCAGAATTCTGGAGAAGAAAAAACAGGTTCAGGTGAGGGCCAGAGTTATTGATAAACGTGGGCAAGGGATATCTTGTTTCACGTGGAACGTGCACTGTGGGTAATGGCAGGTGTCTGGGAAACCTGAAGGGGCTGGGTGTGAAGTGATCTCTGGGAGAAGATGTGATAATGACTGCCCAGGGCTGGAATTAGGGGTGACAGGTGTCTCTAATCGTTTTGTCTTCCTTTCCGCTTGTACAAGACCTCCGTGTATCAGGGTACCTGAATCTGGCAGCTGACCTGGCACACAACTTCACAGATGGTCTGGCCATTGGTGCTTCATTTAGAGGAGGTCGGGGGCTAGGGATCCTGACCACAATGACTGTCCTGCTACACGAAGTGCCCCATGAAGTCGGGGACTTTGCCATCCTGGTCCAGTCTGGGTGCAGCAAAAAGCAGGTTGGTGATGATGTGCACCAGACACGATGGCCTTAAACTCTTTACCTCCTGCTCACCCACCAAGAACCCACGATCACCTCTCATTGGCTCCAAACAAGCACAAATCCTCCAGAAATGTGGGGGAAGAAATTCTCTTTCTTCAGCTATGGTCCACAAACCATCTGAATAGTTTATGAGGGTCTCTCACCCTGACCTGTTCAATCAGAAGGTCTGTAGGAAGGACCTCTTTGATATTTTAAGATTGTTCAGAAAGTGTCTATTCTAAATTCTCCTCTTTTTGCCTTAGTCTTTAGTTCCCAAAGACATGCACCCTGCCCATACATACCTATACCCCACCAGACGTGCTTAACTGCTGATCATCTTTAGATGCTGCTGAGTACCTTTCTGTCTTTTCTGCCCACTAGGCGATGCGTCTGCAACTACTGACGGCAATAGGGGCGCTGGCAGGGACAGCCTGTGCCCTCCTAACTGAAGGAGGGACCGTGGGCCGTGAAGTTGCAGGTGGTACAGGTCCTGGCTGGGTTCTGCCATTCACTGCAGGTGGCTTTATCTATGTAGCAACGGTGTCCGTGTTGCCTGAGCTGTTGAGGGAGGCATCACCACTGCAGTCACTTTTGGAGGTGCTGGGGCTGCTGGGGGGAGTTTTCATGATGGTGCTGATAGCCCACCTCGAGTGAGAGGTGGGGTAAAGTACCCCCACCCCAGCCCCAGACCTCTAGCTTCTTAAGTCCTCCAGGTCAGGGGTCTGTGGAGATTGGGGGCCCTGGCCAGGGACATCTGCCAAAGGAATTTATATCCAAGAGAAGTGGTGACTTTGGCATTAGGGCCATCAAGATTTTGCAGTCTTAAAGGAGCTGCAGAAGTGAGAGTGAGAAGTCAGGGGGACCATAGTGTTAGTCATGTGCTGACCATGTTGTTGGGTTTGGAGGCAATGGGGCCATGAAGAAGGCTGGAAAAGAGAGGGGGTGATGACAGTATGTACCATGTACCCTACCCAACCTGTTTTCAGAGGACCAAGATACCACACACAGGTTTCTTCCAAGGTCTGCCTCCCCTTCCCACCTGTTGGTAGAAGCTTCAGGCAAGACCAGAGCCCTGGACAGAGGGGATAACACGAAGAGCTGGGGATGTACGTCAATTAAACATCAATCGTGTGTCCAGATTTGGGAGTGATTGAGGGGGTTGGAGGGTTGCTAATGTGGCCAGATTTTTTTTTTTTTCTATTCTTTTGATATCACTGTTTGAATCGAGGGGTAGGGGTGGTGACTGGAAATAAAGTCCTTGGATCTTCCGCCCCACACGCGGTCTTTGTCTTTTTTGAAAGAATGGGGGCCCCTCATCTCCCCACTCCCCAGGCGCCCAAGTGGTGGTGACTGGCCACGCCCCCACGGTGGGAGGTCAGCCTGCGCTGGTGGCCGCAGATGGCCCAACGCTGGCCTGGCTTAGATTGGCTCTTGCCACGCCCCCTTTGCGCTAGGATTGGCTCAGTGCTGGGTGCCCGCCCACCCGCCGCCGAACATGGCGTCTCAGCTAAGACTCCGCTCCGCGCTGGCTCTGGTTACAGGTTGAGGGGATGCTCTCCCCAGGCGGGTTGGGGTGCCGGAGTGTTGTCGGGGGCGCGCCCTCGGCGTCTATAGGCGCTGTGATCTCTGGCCCCCGGTCCAGATTTTACTAACTTGGCGCCCTGTTGATCTCTGACCCCTGCCCACTTCTCCCCCTTTTCCCCCCTCCCGCGTGTCTTCTCCCACCTCAGGCGCGGGTAGCGGCATCGGCCGGGCGGTCAGCGTACGCCTGGCCCGAGAGGGGGCCACCGTGGCCGCCTGCGACCTGGACAGGGCGGCGGCATGCGAGACGGTGTGGCTGCTGGGCGGACAGGGGAGCGAGGAGGGGGTGCCCGGCGGGGCCCACGCCGCCTTCCAGGCTGACGTGTCTGAGGCGGGGGCGGTCAGGCGCCTGCTGGAAAAAGTGCAGGTGAACGCGACAGGACCTCACCCTCTTTAAAGAGCCGACATTGCCTCCACTGCCCGGGCTGTACTTGGATTTTGGTGTGTAACCGCCCCCTTCCATAGGCCTGCTTTTCTCGCCCACCATCTGTCGTTGTGTCCTGTGCGGGGATCACCAGGGATGAGGTTCTGCTCCGCATGTCTGAGGATGACTGGGACAGAGTCATAGCTGTCAATCTCAAGGTGGCGACCTTCGAACCTGTGACTTCTGGCTCCTCCAGCCTGGGGGAGGGAGCTGGAGGAAGACTGGCACCCCAGCTGATCCTTTCTGCCTTGTTACTCCTTCCTCATCAGGGCATCTTTCTAGTCACTCAGGCCGCAGCCCAAGCCCTGGTGTCCAGTGGTTGCCATGGGTCCATCATCAACATCAGTAGCATCGTAGGGAAGGTCAGATTGAGTTGGGATGAGGTCAGCCAGCTTGTTGGGCATAGAGAGGAGAGCTCCTCCTTGGGACTCTTGACTCATCCCAAATCTCTGACTCACCTATAGGTGGGGAACATGGGACAGACAAACTACGCTGCATCGAAGGCTGGAGTGATTGGGCTGACCCAGACTGCAGCTCGGGAGCTTGGACGGTTGGTCAGACATCCCTGGGGGTACAGAGGGATTTGCTGAGGCATGTGGGAGGTCTGGGGAGCAGGTTGGTGCTCAGTCCTCTCCAGAGTCAGCAGCCACTCTCCCTTCCACAGACATGGGATCCGCTGTAACTCTGTCCTCCCAGGGTTCATTATGACACCCATGACACAGAAAATGCCACAGAAAGTGCTGGACAAGGTAGGAGGCTGTGGGTAGAGGGCAGAGGGCAGAATCGTTCAGATAACCTGGGCTTTAGAGAGAATCTAGGCGCCTGGTAAATAGTAGATATTCAATAAGTGTACAAGGAATGAAGACAAAAGAAAAAAGACCCAGCCTAAAAAAAAAAATCCATAAAAGAAACTTTCACCCACTTCTGAGTATTTTCTTACAGGTGATTGGAAAAATCCCGATGGGACATATGGGGGATCCTGAGGGTGAGCACTGAATTAGGAGGAGGCCCTAGGGGAGGATGAAGAGGTCCCAAAGTTCATGGTGTCTGAGAAGATATCACTAGGATTGGTGGTTGTAGTGTGTGTTGGTGGGGAGGGGTTCTGGTGGGAGGTGATGACTTTGGGTGCATGAGAGTGAGTAGGATTCTGCCTTCCCCCCACCATTCCCATAGATGTGGCAGATGTGGTCGCATTCTTGGCATCTGAAGACAGTGGATACATCACAGGGGCCTCAGTGGAAGTCACTGGTATGAGGCCTCATGGGGAGGGAGAGGGAAGAGAAGTGGAACCCAGATGATAAGAGAAAGCAAGTGAAGGGAGTCTGGAGCCACTAAGGGAAGAGCAGAAGTTCACATAGGGACTGAAGTGGGTGTCCCCCAACCCATTTGTCTCCACCTATGCATCTGTCCAAACGTTTCTGCCCCTCCCAGGAGGTCTTTTCATGTAACTGCCTCACGGACCCTGGACTCTGCTCACTCCCCCACCACTCCATCCGGCCTCCTGCTGATGAGGACTCTGAGTTCCCAGGCTACAAAAGGGGTGGCAGTGTATGGCTCTGGAATGCTGAATATGGGAGGCAGGGGTGCTTGTGACCCTAATAAATTCCAAATCCTCTTCCCTGCCACCTCCGGTTCTTCTTGTGTCTAAGCCCTCAGACCCTTCCCCACCTCCCCCTCCTTTCCCTTTCCCGAAGGATTGTTCCCTTTCACTGCCTGGTCTCCCAGGGCAACCCCCGCCGCCGGGTGTGAGAGGAGAGAGTGTGTGTCACTGTGTACGCCTGACACTCTGGGTCTTTTTAGAGGGAGGGGGTCTCTGCCCCACCCCCCCCACTGGTCGTGCAGCCCCAATCCCCACCCCCCAATTCCCTGGGTCCTTATAGTCCCCAAGGGTGGTTTGTTCATGGTCCCATCCTGGTGTCCAGCCTGGCCTTGGGAGAGGGTCTTGGAACAGGTGGCCCTCCCCCACCCCTCTTCCTTCTCTGAGTCCCCCCTCCCCTTTCTCTCCACCTTACAATAGCTGCAGCCGGCCTGGGGTCGGGTGGGGGGGATTAGGGGAGGGGGCCAGGATTAGGGGAATGGACCAGCCGATGAAAGGGACTGGAGGAGAGCAGAGGGAGGGGGCTGGGAGGAGGAGGAGGAAAGGGAGGGGGTCTGCGCTAATCGACTCTGGAGCCCACATAAGGACTGGCCACGGACTGAAGGAGAGGACAGGGAAGTAGGGGGGATCTGGGGGAGGGGGCATGGGACCCACTGCTGCCTTGTCCCAGAAACAGGCTACCCCCTGGCAGCTGCAGCCCAAGTCCGGGAACCCCAGCTCAGGCTGGAGGAGTCAGGACGCCCACCACGGTCTCTTTCCACCACCACTACCACTACCACCCCGCGACCCGTATCTCATCCCCTGCCCTCAGTGGGGATCGCTCTGACCCTTCCTCTTCTCTTTCCTCCCCGTCCCCTTCCTTTACTGGAAAGTCCTGAAGGAGGCTACTGCCCGCTTCCCACTCCAGACATTCTGCCCCTTGTGCACTCACCCACCCACACACGCACACCCCCTCTCCTATAAGGGCCCCATCGTGAGTGTGTGTGTGTGTGTGTGTGTGTGTGTGTGTGCGCGCCCTGCTTCCGCGTGGTGTCTCCAGTCCCCCGTTCCTCGCGTGCGCTTCCCTCCCCCGCCCCGGGCCGCGGCTCTTGATTGTCCAAACGCAATTCTCGAGTCTATGGCTCTGGCCGAGAGTTGAGTCTGGACGTCCCGAGCCGCCGCCCCCAAACCTCGAAGGGAAAGCGGGTCGGAGGGTCTAGGGATCGCCAAAGCAGAGGGTAGAGCAAGTCCCCAGGGTGGTAAGGGGAATCCCGTGTTCATCCGGATTAAGTTGCATTCACAGGCCTGGAGGACTGAAGCGGCGGAAGATCCTTTGCAGCCTTCCCTCCTCCCCTCCCCGGAATGCCGGGCTGGGGTTACAGAGAAGTTGTGGGGAGGCGGGCAGCTGTTCCCCAGAGCCGCTAGGGGACGCGGAGTGGGGGAGGTGGCCCCTTTCCAACCCTTCGGTCCCCTCCCGGGGTCCAAGAGATCCCAGGCCCCGCCCTCCGGAGCGGAGGCCCCGAGTGGGGACCTCGGGAAGAGAACGGTGGCTAAGGTTGGTAGCGCGACGGTGCCGGCCCGGGGACTGAGACCGGGGTCCCCTACGTAACTCGGGACTCCGGGGACGCCGGCTCTATACGCGAAGCGCGCGCGTCCCGAGGGCGGGGTGCCCGGGCGCCCACGTCGCGTCCCACCCGAGCTCCGAGTGGCGGGTGACGTCTCCGCGGGCGGGGGCGGGGGGTGTAGTGGAGGGACAGGCGGAAGTGACGTAGGGCCCCAGCGCCCGGGCCATGGCGGCGGCGGCGGCGGGAGCTGCTGTCTGAGCCGCGGCTGCGGACGGAGCGAACTGGGGTTGGGAGCCCGGGCCCAGAGAGAGGCGCTGCGGCAACGGAGGCGCGGACGGCTGGAGCCGGGTGAGGGGCAGCGCGGCGCGGGGCCGAGGGGCGTGGGGGGAACCACCGGAGGGGCGGGGTCTGCGCGAGGGCGGCCCCCCTAACACCCCTTTCCCCTTCCCCCCACCCCAGCCTACCTCTCCTCCTCCCCCACCGCTTCGGAGCCCTAGTGGGGGTCTGTGGCCGGTCACCATGACGACACCGGCGAACGCCCAGAATGCCAGCAAAACGTGGGAACTGAGTCTGTATGAGCTCCACCGGACCCCGCAGGTGACAGGGACTCTCCCTTCACAGCTTACTCCCTTTCCCCAAGCCTTTGAAGCCACAGACCCCATCCCACAGCCCGTTCTCCATTTTTTGCCCTATTCTGTGGACCCTGCCCGATGTCACAGACTCCCTTGGCCCTACCTTTGAATCATCTTAATCTTTTCCAAGCACTTCACATTTATCTCATTTAATCCTCACATCGCTAGTGCCATGGACACAGGGCAGGTGTGACTGCCTTCATCGGAGAGATAGTAAACAGACAGAAATTACCTTCAGTGTTCCTCAGCTCCATGCCATAAGTCAGTGCCTATAAGGCTGTCCTCCCAAATTTATTAAAAATGGAGCCTCTCCGCCTTCCCCCACACCCCAGCATTCTGATACAGTAATGAGATGGGGCCCAGAATCTACGTTTTAAGCAAGTACCCTAGGGGTTTCTGATATAGGTTGAACCTGGACTACACTTCAAGAAATACTGTTGAAAAAGCCCTCCCCAAACTCCAGATCTGAGCCACCCTGACCCCCAGACCTGTCGCCAAACCTCAGATTCTCCTGTTGTGAAGCTCCTACTTTTAGTTAATGGCCCACTAATCCTTTCTGTTTTCCATTCTCTCCAAGTCAAAGCTCCTCTCTCTCAGAATTACCATCTTCCTCCAGTGGCCAACATGGGGTACCCAGTTTCTATTTCACTCTATTTCTCAAAATTCCCATTCCATGGACCACTTATCTCTAAAACCCTTTCCCCCCAACCCACCATCACGTTTCCACTCACTGATGCCTCCAGGAAGCCATCATGGATGGCACAGAGATTGCGGTTTCCCCTCGGTCACTGCATTCAGAACTCATGTGCCCCATCTGTCTGGACATGCTGAAGAATACAATGACCACCAAGGAGTGCCTGCACCGATTCTGCTCAGATTGCATTGTCACGGCCCTGCGGAGCGGGTAATAGGAGGGATGTGTTTGAGATGGGGTGAAGGGTACAGAGTTGAGGCCTCAGCGCCCTGGCGACTGACTGTTCAGGGTCTCCTCTCTCCCACCCCAGGAACAAGGAGTGCCCTACCTGCCGCAAGAAGCTGGTATCCAAGCGGTCTCTAAGGCCAGACCCCAACTTTGATGCCCTGATCTCTAAGATCTACCCCAGCCGGGAAGAATACGAGGCCCACCAAGACCGGGTGCTCATCCGCCTCAGCCGCCTGCACAACCAGCAGGCACTGAGCTCCAGCATTGAGGAGGGGCTGCGTATGCAGGCCATGCACAGGTTTGGGCCGGGAGAGAGGCGGTAGCTGGGGGGATAGATGCGTGGGTCAGACTACTGGCGCTGTCTTTGCTGCCTGCCACCTTCTAAGCCTTAGCATCCTAATAGCTAACCATAGCCTGATTGTTTGAAGCCTGGAAGTCAGGGATGTAAATTGCAGCTTCTTAGCACCTGGCACTACTATTCTTAAGAAAATAGCTCGTCCTGGAACTTTCAAGGAGTTAGAGCAGTGGAGCGATTTTGAGCATAAAATCTGGATTCACACCACTGGAAATTAAATGACCTCCTAGGCCAGCATTGCTCAGTCTTCAATAGGAATCCAGATTACCTGAGGGTCTTGTGAAAGATGCAAATTCTGATTCAGTGGGTCTGGAGTTGGGCCTGAAATTCCACATTTCTACAAACCTGTGCTTCTGGTTCTTGGAGTCCATGAGAAGAGGCAAGGGGCCATGATCACAAACAAATTGTTTAACCTCTCTAACCCTCAGTTTCCTTGACCATGAATAGAATATAATCACCTGCTTCTAGGATTTGTACTATGTGAGGTGATCAGTGCAAAATACTTAGTAGTGTGCTTAGCATGTAGTTAGTGTTGAATAAACATAAGGTATCATCAGTAAGATTTCCCTGATCTCTTGTTCTCTCATAAGTTTAAAGTCTAAACCCCTTATCCTTGGTGCTTTCTAACCTCAACCACTTGCTTCTACAGGGCCCAGCGTGTGAGGCGGCCGATGCCCGGGTCAGATCAGACCACCACGATGAGTGGGGGGGAAGGAGAACCTGGGGAGGGAGAGGGGGATGGAGAGGATGTGAGCTCAGACTCCGCCCCTGACTCTGCCCCAGGCCCTGCTCCCAAGCGACCCCGCGGTGGGGGCGCAGGGGGGAGCAGTGTAGGGACAGGGGGAGGTGGCACTGGTGGGGTGGGTGGGGGCGCCGGTTCTGAAGACTCTGGTGACCGGGGAGGGACCCTGGGAGGGGGAACCCTAGGCCCCCCAAGCCCTCCTGGGGCCCCCAGTCCCCCAGAGCCAGGTGGAGAAATTGAGCTCGTGTTCCGGCCCCACCCCCTGCTCGTGGAGAAGGGAGAATACTGCCAGACTAGGTGAGAGCCCTGTTTTTCCCCTGACCTCTGAGAAACCAGAGGTCACATAGACTTCCATCAGAAGTGGGCTTCACCCAAACCCAGCAAGAAGCCCTAACCCAGAGGCCCTGTTGCAACGTCCCCTATTTCCCTTGTCCACTTAAGACTTTCTGTGCCCTAAACCTGCCCTCTTTTCCACTTCAGGTATGTGAAGACAACTGGGAATGCCACGGTGGACCATCTTTCCAAGTACTTGGCCCTGCGCATTGCCCTTGAGCGGAGACAGCAGCAAGAGGCTGGGGAACCAGGAGGGCCTGGAGGGGGCACCTCTGATGCCGGGGGACCCGATGGGGGTGGTGGCGAGGGCGGGGGTACCGGAGGAGGTGACGGCCCTGAGGAGCCTGCCTTGCCCAGTCTGGAAGGTGTCAGCGAAAAGCAGTACACCATCTACATTGCCCCTGGGGGCGGAGCTTTCACGGTGAGAGCCTCTGAGGGCAGTGCCCTAAGACGGGAGAGGTGGGAAGGGTGGCCTGGGGCCACAGGGATCCTGGATCCTGACTTTCTGACTGGCTCACTCTCCTCCCTGCATCTCCCGTCTGTGTCTCTTCCCCCATCACTCCCTATGCCCCTGCTTTGCCTTGCCCCATCTCTTTTATTACTCTCTTTTCTTTCTTCTCTTGGTCACTTTCTGCCTTATTCATATCCTGTACCACCTTCTGCAACTTTCTTTTTTCTTACCCTGCCTCTCTCTCTTCCACCCCCTCTGTAGACACTGAATGGCTCGCTGACCCTGGAACTGGTGAATGAGAAGTTCTGGAAAGTGTCCCGGCCACTGGAGCTCTGCTATGCCCCCACCAAGGATCCAAAGTGACCCCGCAGGGGACAGCCAGAGGATGGGGACCATGGGGTGTCCCTGTGTCCTGGCCCACCACCCCCAGCTTCTTTGTCCCCCAGTGCCCCCCCAACCCGGCCAGCCAGCAAGAGGACACAAATAAGGACAAGTGGCTTTTATACAAAGTATCTATATCAGATTCTTCTATATTGTACAGAGAGGGGCATGCACCCCCATCTACTGCCTTTTCTATTGCCCCTCCCAGCCTCCCATCTATACAAGATGTTGGGAAAGGTGAAGAACCCTCCCTTTCATGCACTTCTACCAACAACAAATTTGCTTCTTTTCCTCTTTGAAGCCTGCAGTTCTGTGTCTCTTTATCAGGGGTGTACTAGAAGGGGGAAAACAAAAAGATTGGGGACACAACCCTGGAAATCACGTGGAAATCAGCCTTGGAAACGGAGTAAATTTCAAAGGTTATTCGCGGTGTGTAAATCCCAATTTTATGAACCCCAAATCAACAGATACGTAGGAAAATAGTGGGGGACGATCTGTGAAGCTGGAAGAGGCAGGGCAAAGAGCTGAGCGGGCGTCTCAGGTCAGATCTCAAAAACCTGCCCGCTAAAACCTGAATCGCCCAGCCTGAAAAACAGGGTTTTCTTATCAAAGGAAAAGTAGGAAAGTGACTGGAGGGGAAGGCACGTTTGTAGGCGCCAACCGGACCGTGGTGTTTGGAAGTAGAGTAATTCCTCATCACTGCAAGAAGCTGGTGTCTATAGCTGGAAAGACAAGCGGGAGGGACGTGGAGAGGGCTGTAAGACCCTCTCTGCTGGACATCGCGGCCGCCTCCCAGAGAAGGCGGCCAGGGCTAGGGACTACAGTTCCCAGGAGGGCGCAAGCCGGTGCCCGCCAAGCCGCGAGCTGAGTAGAGGAGGGCCTTACGGGAGGTGTAGTTCTGTTCCTGTTTGGGCTGCGGCCGAGAGTAGAGGGGTGGGGGCCTCAAACGAAGCGGTCACTGGCTCCCGGCCTCAAGCTGCGCAGGCGAGCTGCGCCTCAAGCTCATGTGTGGCGTACAGGGGTACCCGGCTGCTCATCGCGTTCAGTGCAGTGCGGGGGTCGGGGAGGAGGACTCGCCCGTCCGGGAGTAACTGACTCTCCCGCTACCCACCCCCACTTCAGCCTCTCTGCCCCTCACTTCCTGTTTCCGTTGCCCTTCGCGCCCCCACCCCGATCCGCCCCAAATTCCTGCGGCACGCTCAGTTCTCTGACCGGCTGGCAGAGGAGTTAGCCTCTCAGTATGATCCACTGACCCGAGGGCACCCCACCCCACTCTTGGTCTTTTCCTCTGATCCCTAGAACTTTCAGTGCCGATTTAGGGGCACCTTCCCGCCCAAGCAAGTCCTACAGATCTGGTGGCCTGGAACTCACCCCCAGAGCCCTCTTGCCCTGCAGAAATAGACAACACCGACTTCACCCTTGAAGGACCCCCTTTCTATACCCTTGATCCTGGCTCCCCTCCTTTCCAACCCCAGGTACCCAGCGGCTGCGGCGCTCTCGGGGCGTTGGGGTGGGAAGAAGGTGGGTGTTGCTCCCGGAGTTTCAAAGAGCGAGAAACAGGCGCGGAGGAGTCGGGAAGGATACCGAGGTGGAAACTGGAGAGTACGGAATGAACTCGATTTCTCTTCTGGTTCCAGGGGCTGCCAGGATCGTCATCCCCTCACTTTCCTCATTCTTTCCAGGAAAATGACCGACCCGCAGCCTCTTCTGGCTCTCTTCCCCGCCCCTTCCCTTAACCCTGGAGCAGCCCGCGGCCCCTGGTCCTCTCCATCCTCCTCCGCTCCGCAGTCAGCACCACTCTACCCTCCCCCTCTCTCCACTTCTCACATTTCTGCCGCTGTCCCCTCTCTACTGCCTCTAAGACTGAACTTCGAAGATGTGCGGGTTAATGTCCGTGACATCCTGTGGGAGACAAACCAAACTGTGGCCTTAGGCGCCTGCTTTACCCGCGCAGGCAGGAAAAATAACTACCCTCCTTAACCAGGTGTTCTCTTTCCCTAGTGCTGGGAGGAGGTGTTGTGGGGTGGGAGTGGGGGGCGCAGCTCAGATCCTGTTGCACTAGGAGCTTCCCTGGGTTAGTTTCCCAAATCCTTCAGTCTCATGTCAATGAAGCCAGCAGATATAGGTTAGGCAAAGCCAGAGTTACAAAGTATACAAAAAAGAACTTGACTGTTTTGTTGAGGAAGTAGATACATGCAGGGGAATAACTATGCAAA
>PITA01015567.1:0-49696 GCA_004023965.1 Spilogale gracilis
GGATGATAACCAGCAGTGAGTGCCCACAGCTGGATGACTGGAGAAATAACCAGTATCTAGATTCAAACTGGAACTTTACTACTTAACAGAAAGGGAGATCCTTTAAGAGTATTTTCATATCCAAAAAATAATGAATGATAATTTTTACTTCAAGAAATAACATGCTAAATGTGGCAATTCAGTGATTAGCACACAGTAGTAGCCATCACACTGAGGTTTCAGGATTAGTAATTTCCCCTTCTCCAAATAAGTATCCTAATTACCTTACATTACATTTTGGCTCACAAATATTACTTAAATGCCAGGCAATAAAATCAACAGAACTACATTTATCGAGAATCTATTATACTCTAGATTCTGTCTTAAGCCCTTTGCCTATTTTAATGTACACTATTATTTCAGCTTCACAAATGGAAAAGCAGATGGTTTAAGCAATTCACCTACAGATATAATACACAAGGTAAGTAATTCACCTGAAGTCGTATCACACAGAAGATGATTAAAGCCAGGAGTAACCCCAGATGGTCCAACTCAAGACCCCATGCCTTATCAGTAAGCTATACTTTCTCTTCGGGGAGAAAAAGATATGAATAAGACATTTTCCTTTGCCCTGAAAGAATTTCAGTTTTATACAATTTTATTATTCAAAGTAATTTCAAATCACCTGTTCAGTCAGCCTTGCAGCAACAGAGATATCTTATTACATAGTCAAGTCTTAAAACTCAACTCTGCTGAACAAGCACATTATACTTTCACTAAAAATTAAGCAGTTCCAATAAATTGAGAAAGAAAAAGGCTCTCTACATCATATAAGCAGATCCTAGATGGGCTAAACACAGCACATTAAGTTTTCCTATCTGTGGTGACAACAAAGGAGATTACTTCTCTCCTTCATCCTTTTCTGCACTATTCCAAAGAAGATGACTGTACAGAGTTGTCCTTGCTGGTCTTAAGAATGAATCTCAAGTAAATGTTACCTTTACAACCCCATTCCATAGAGACAAACTTACCTTTGACTTGCGTAAGATCAATCCCTTTCTCTGCTGCCAATTTCTTTGCAAGTGGGCTAACAAACAACCTTCCCTTGGGTCCAGCAGGAGGAGCTGGACGGGTGGCTGGAGGTGTAGGTGTTACAGGTTGGGGAGTTGGAGGAACAGGGGCCACCTTTTGAAAAAAGTTATAAATTGTTAATTCACCACTGTAAAGACTGGTCTGAGAGATTAAGATCTTACATTTATTAAGAAATCAAAATAACTTTTATCTTTCTCCCAAAGATCGTACTGCATATTTTTCCTGCTTAACCAACACAATATAGCAATATGAAGAGTAATAATACAACCTTATGTCAAAGAAAAAACTATATTATCTTAGTTCCTGATAACATGGAGAGACATGAAACTTAATACCGCTAACCTGTATGTGATATCTTTTTTTTTTTTTTTTTAGAGATTTTATTTGACAGAGAGAAACACAGCCAGAGAGGGAACACAAGCAGGGGGAGTGAGAGAGGGAGAGGCAGGCTTCCCGCTGAGCAGGGAGCCTGATGTGGGACTCAATCCCGGGTCTCCAGGATCATGACCTAAGCCGAAAGCAGTCACTCAACCAACTGAGCCACCCAGGTGCCCTGTATGTGATATCCTTAAAGACTTTCTTCACTTTCATCTCTTGCTGTTTCTTTATTCTCATTCTCTTTCATGACCAATGTGATTTTATTTTTACTTAACCTCATTTCAAAATAATAAATTATGCTGGAAGGTTCCATGCTGAAAGTACCTTAAGAAGTAACTACTACCTGCCAGCTCCCAGAAATACAGGGAAGTCAGAAATCAAGTTTTCAGGGCACCTGGGAGGCTCAGTCTGTTAAGCATCTGCATTCAGCTCAAATCATGATCCCAGGGTCCTGGGATCAAGCCCTGCATCAGGCTCCCTGCTCAACAGGTTACTTTCTTCTCCCTCTCCCTTTGCTGCTCCTCTTGCTTGTTCTCTTTCTCTTCCTCACTCAAATAAATAAATAAAAAAGAAAAAGAAATCAAGTTTTCTCTGACAGAAATGTGATGTGTACTTAGTCTAAACTCACATGATTCTAACACCTACAGAAACCCCATCATAGAGTTCTCTAGGCCTGGAGTGCATACAAGTACATTTTAGGTCTATAGTGTATACTGCACAGCGTACAACAACAAGATGAGATTCTATGCAAAACAAGTCATGTTATGTCAAGGTTCTAATTTTATATAAAAATAAGCTTAAAAAAATAAGCTTGACCCACAATCATAACTGAATAATACTGACAATAATGAAGATTACCTGACCCTCTGACGAGTTTGAACCGCACAGGCCCACCTACACATGGATTTTTTACAGTTCAGTACTGTAAATATATTTTCTCTCCAATTTTAATAACATTTTGTATAAGTGGTTTAAAGAATACAGTATATAATATGTATCATATACAAATACTATATAAAATATGTGTTAACTGTCTACTGTTTACGTGGTCTGTAAGGCTTCCAGCCAAACAGTAGGCTTACTAGTAGTTAAATCTGGGCTGAATCCAAAGTCATATGGAGATTTTTAAGTGCACAGAGTTGGTGCCCCAGACCCCATGCTCTTCATGAACAACTGTATACGGTGACTTCCGTACACATATGTATACCTAAGGCAAGAAAGGAACATGGCACCTCAACTTTGTTTTCGGCAGGACTCAAGACAGCAGGGAGGGGGGAAAAAAGCTACAGGGACCCAACAACTAACCACTAGGTGAATAGTGCACTGCCACATACTTTGCAGATCTCCACAAAAGCTCTTTTTTTTTTTAAAAAAAAAGGTTTTTAAAATATTTTAAGCAATCTCTACACCCAATGTGGGGCTCAAATTCACAGTCCCGAGACCTAGAGTTTTAGCCTCTACCAACTGAGCCAGCCAGGTGCCCCTAGCCATCACCTTCCTTATTTATAGACTCTGAAAGCTGGAAGGAACCTAGACTATCATCCAATCTAATCCCTTAATTTAGAGATGAATAAGTTAAGTGTTCCCTCAATTCTAGAAGCATACCTACCGGGGGTGGGGTAGATGGTGGTGCTTGCGGTTTTAAATCAGTTACTTCTGTTGGCCTATAGTCAGCAAATGCTGGTATATCTTCCTCTTTTTCTACAATGATACAAAGTGGGGTTCCTAAAGGGACATCTCTTGTGCCTTCAGGGATCAGGATTTTGGCCAGGTAACCCTCTTCCTGTACTTCAAAACCTTAAATAGAAAGAAAAAACATTCTGGAATTTAAAGGACTCCACTATCCCACCAAACTCAAAGCCCAGTTTTAAGTAAAAAGCTCTCCTTCTAACTAGCCATATAACCTTCTGTGAGTTAACGTCTCTGTGTCTCACCTTCCTTAGCTACAAAATGGGGATTACAATAATACCTACCTCACTAAGATGTTATAAAAATTATTAATTTTCAAGTACTTAGAACAGTACCTGGTACAAAGTAAATACGAAATAAATAGCTGTTAAATAAAACTATGAGAGACTTAGACAGTACTCAGTTCTGAATATTTTCTTAAAAACATCTCTAAGGAAGCCACTATCCAGGCCCACAAGAGTCTAAGATGACCTCAACTGTACCAATATGACATCAGCTGTACTTCCAAAAATCAGAACATGGATGTTAAATTAAGGGAGCTACTAGAGTTGACAGTGATATGGGATCATGCCCTTAAAAGTATCTTTGGAGTTTCTCAAAGAGGTTATATTTGGTATTCAACTAAATATTTCAGTGTGAAGACATATGGCATTACTAGGGTTTCTACAGTGTTGACAACTTACATTTTATTTAGTGACTGCTCTTCTGAGAAAGAACTCAAACATGAAGTATTACAAAAGTAAACTAAAAGAAGACATTGCAAGAACCATTTTTGCCTTGCAGATCTCTTGGCTTTTTGTTGTATTGTGCCCCTCCCTAGCAAACATATCTTTGATGAATACTTCCCTTTTCCAGTTAAGAATTAATATCCAATAAAAGATGTTTTTAAAAAAGACTCCAAGGCCATAAGAGAATTTAAAGAATTTGATGACGGTAATGCTTCTCCAGTGACTCCTAGAGTCTTCAGAATACCATCTCTATAGCAATTCCGGCATTCAAGTTAAAAGGCAAAGCAGATTCTATTGTTACCAAGGGGTTCAACCTGTTTGTTTCTAACAAACAGAATCCTTTCTTCTTCTTCTTTTTCAAGATTTTATGTATTTATTTGAGAGAGAAAAGGAGTGAAAGAGAGCATGAGAAGGAAGATCAGAGGGAGAAACAGACTCCCCATGGAGCCGGGAGCCCGCTACAGGACATGATCCCAGGACTCCGGGATCATGACCTGAGCTGAAGGCAGTCGCCCAGCCAGCTGAGCCACCCAGGCGCCCAGTATCTTTTCTTCTAATAAAATCTTTCAGTTGGAACACAATATGCAAAAAGAT
Organism: Spilogale gracilis; assembly: GCA_004023965.1. Classification (NCBI taxonomy): domain Eukaryota; kingdom Metazoa; phylum Chordata; class Mammalia; order Carnivora; family Mephitidae; genus Spilogale; species Spilogale gracilis. The sequence continues at coordinate 4,461 of PITA01015567.1, forward strand.
AAAAAGGAGTTTCCCTGATGGAAGGTGGGGAAAGGGGCAGGGAAAGAGTCCTGTTCACTAAGTCTCCTTCGCCCCACAGTGCCATCAAGGAATCACAGGGCTCGAAGAACACAATCTAAAACCACCATTGCAGAGGATGCTCAGAATCACCCACTGCATCCTGGGGACTGGATAGGAAAATAGATCTACTAATATCTATATTATCATAAATAATAGTTGGGCTTTGTTCTGAGCATAAAAATTAATCAGAAAGGGAATATATAGAAAGGTAATATGATGTGTGAACAGGTATATATATATATATTCTATCAGTCATTCTCAAATAATGAAAGCAATCCAAACCCTGGTTTCAGTTTTCCCTTAAAGTCATCTTAAATTCTTTGTTATTTTCCTGCCTGGAAAGTAATTTTTTCCAGTTTCCTTTCCGCCCTCCTTGCCCAATTTAAAGAACAGCAATGCTGATGATATAGCTTCTCGGTAACATAATAAGACTAAGAAGCAAACTCTAGATAAAAATAATCTCTAAGTTGACATATCCTCAATTCCATTAAGAGTGCAGTGTGGAACTGACAGATTCCGTACACTTCTGTCAAGACATAACCTTTTCCAGGAAATGAATCCCAAAAATTAAAATTTTTCATGTTATCACTCACTCATTATAGGATATGACGACAATCCTCTTCCCTCACTGGAAAACTCAGTGCCTCAACCATTAAGAGCTGAAGAAATCTCACCTATAGTGGCCTTGTCAGTCTCTATCTCTGCCAATAAATCTCCTTCACTTAGCTTCTCACCCACTTTTTTTTCCCATCTCTGAACTGTGCCCATGGTCATGGTGGGAGAGAGGGCAGGAAGAACCACCTGTAGAAACAAATACATATTACTGCTTAATACTAGGAGCCTTGGACACAATGGACTTGGACAAGCTTCGATAGTTTTATGAAATGACAGTTACTCTGACAATCCAAATTCCCATCTGTCTGATGCCCCCGTAACAGCAAAACATCAATACCTCAATAGTACGCAACCATTTGAATCACCCTTCAAATCTCAAGATATGCAGTATCAGTGATACTTTGACAGCCCCCCCCCCACAAAGTTAAAAGCAAGGGATAAAGTAGGAAAGATTTCTCTCTAGATAATCAAAATTAATTCCTCAATTACATATCTAAGCACAAAGCATCTTTTCATCTTTTTTATCACTTAAATTAAGCTAGAATTTTTCTTTTTCACAGAATGATCTTGCTTTAGACTATTTCATTAAAATTTTGTGTGTTCTGTATTAGCATCTATCTTTTCACTCAGAGGAAATGGCATTTCTCCCAAACTTCCCAGATACCTTTCCAAGATAAAAAGATTATGTAAAATTATACACCAATAAAAAATGGACAACCTAGAAGAAATGGATAAATTACTAAAACATATAACCTTCCAAAACTAAATCAGGAAGAAACCGAAAATTTGAACAGATGGAGCACTAGTAATGAAATTCAATCAGTAATCAAAAAACTCCCAACAAACAGAAGTCCAGGACCAGATGGCTTCCCAGGTGAATTCCACCAAACATCTAAAGAGAAGTCAATACCTATTCTGCTCAAGTATTTCAAAAAATAAAAGGAAAAAAAGTTCCAAATTCATTCTACAAAGCCAGCCCTGATACCTAAACCACCAATAACAAACAAATAAACTACAGGCCAATGTCTCCGATAAACACAGATACAAAAATCATTAACAAAATATTACCAAACTGAATCCAACAGTACATTTTAAAAATTCACCACAGTCAAAGGGACTTATTCCAATGCAAGAGTGGTTCAATATTCACAAATCAATGTGATATATCACATTAATAAGAGAAAAGTAAAAAAACATGACCATCTCAATAGATGCAAAAAAAGCATCTGACAAAGTATAACATCCATAAAGGATAAAAACTCTCAACAAAGTGGGCATAGCCCTTATATGACAAATCTATAGCTAGCATCATAATCATGAAAAACTGAGAGCTTTCCCTCTAAGATCAGGAATAAGGATGTCCATCCTCACCACCTTCATTCAATATAAAGTTTAAGAAAAAAGTAAAACTTTAACCATTGCAGGAAAAATAAGTAAATAAAGGAAAAAGTCACTTCCACTCCAATAAAATCTAAACATCAGACTGGCTGATCTCAATGAAACATTGCTTTGCTATTCAGATGGCTTGTGTGTCCACTGAATTTAGATGCTTATCCAGTTATTCTGGGTTTTGTTTGCTATTTTCTTAGTTTTTTCTATCTAATTAGCAAGAGGAGTATTCTGGGAGAAAAATCATTTCAATTAATGTCTTGGAAAAGAGGAAAAAAGAAAAACTTAGAATTCTAATTAGAAAATATTTTTTAAACATTTGTCTTGTTCAGAATTTGTCATCTCCATCTACTTCTTAAAAACCAGTGCAGCCAATAATCTCTATACAGATCTTAAAAGATAATTAAAATATAATCGTAACACTTGCACACAAAGCCATAGACATAAAATGGGGAGAAATGAAGTGTGTCTTAAGTGGTGAGGTAGAGTTTACTGAATAGGATGAAACAAATGTATGACCTGAACACCACACAAAACTTCACAAGTGGTTGTTAATAAAAGACCATGGAGAAGAGTATTATGTCCAAAAGAGAAAATGATTCCTACACAGAAATTTCTACAAATAAACTAAGCGACAGAAAAGCTTTAGTCTTAATCCTTCAGAAAAACGCCAGCTGCTTTTTTACCCATTTCTAATATCCAAAACACACAAATATACATGGGATAACCGTAATACCTAATAAACCGCTGTAGCTGCTTAGAAACGGATTTACTCAACAGAACCAACAGTGATTATATTTATTGCCTTCAATTCTTTTGCCTATTCTACACACTTTATTGTCAGTTTCCTCATTTATTAATATTATGGGACTAGTCACCCACTCTTAAAAAATAAACACCACAAATCAAAGGAAAACATCAACTGGGGACTTTTATTCAGTAGACAATACTACAGGCCTACTAAACACTATTTATACAAGGAGTAGATATAAGTACAAATCATCCTCCAAACCTAATACAATGTTCTTGAACGAGAATTGTCAAGCATTATTCTACCTACTACACTGAGGCTGAGAAAGTTTAAAGGAAAGTCCGAGTTCACACATCTGGAAATGATGACTAGGAATAAAACTTCAATTTTCATGTTTAAATCCCTATTTACTTCCTTCTTTTTTTAATCTCTATTTACTTTCAAATTACGAGAGCTAGCTGTAGTTAATGCCAGTTTCTAGGATGTGGTGGCCATATATGAAAAATAATGAATAATAAATTTTCTAGAGCAAACACCGGAGGCTGAGCCTCACCTGCATGTGAGTGGGATATGAGCTACCAGGAGCCTGAGCAGAAGGTGCAGTTGGTGAAGCAGGGGCAGCAGGGCTTGGTGCTGCAGCTGCCTGTGGCGTAGGTGCTGCGGAGGAATCCAATGTGTAATTTTTAAAGGCCTCAATATCCTCAGGCCTATGGAAGAGAAAGAATGTTTAAATTCTTATAAATTCTTATATAATGTACAGGGGCTTATAAAGCAGATTCAGCCCACCAAAAGTAGTCTCAGAAGCCTTTAACTCCTCCTTTCTCAATTCTGGGTCAAAACTCTTCACTAAGCACCTGAGTTCCACAAATTACCAAGGTACTACTCACTTTTCAACTGTGATACAGATGATTGCTCCAACTGGAACATCTCTGGTACCTTCAGCAACCAGTATCTTTGCCATGTAACACTCCTCCAGGCTCTCAAATCCGACAGTGGCTTTATCAGTTTCAACCTTTTAACACAAAGCAGCAGCTTAAGCTTAATGCCACCAGTATGAAATTTATTTGACTGTGACTAGAATCACACAGTTCAACAGTCATGTGAAGATAAACCCTCTATTAATAGACCTGAAAAGAATTAGCTAAAAATCAGCCTGGCTAGCGGCTGATAACTTACCTAACCAACCTTCTCTAATATCAAGTTGTAAAAAACATCTAAGTTTCTTAAGTAAAAGGGATAATTATCTATCCGGAAAGCTAACTCTCACTCAGTTTAGCTAAGCCAGTTCCTTCTAACTCATTTCTATGTCTATCTAAATAACTTACCTCTGCAATTAGTTCACCCTCATTGATTTTTTCCCCTTCCTTTTTTTCCCAACGGGCTATGGTGCCTGCCTGCATTGTGGGGGAAAGAGAGGGCAATGGAACCTGGAGGAGAAAAAGGAGAAACACTAAATTTAGAAAATGCTATCTCTCAGTTTGGTTTAATGTTTCATTCAATTGTATTTACTGCAAAGAGTGTACTGAGTGCCGTCCCACGCTGGGCACTGGGGATAGAAAAGGAGTTCCTGCCACCAGTTCTCCAGTGACAGGGTTCCTGCTCCACAGTTCCGGGGGACTGGCAGAGCACCTAACTCGGCAGACATTCCACAAATAGTCTCAGGTTTGGAACTCTTCTTTCAACGGAATAGATCAAGAGACGGAAGCCTGGAACTCTTTTCCTTCAATGGAATAAACAGAGAGGGAAACAAGCTCAAGAGCCACAGCTTGGATAATGGATATTGGAGAAGAGACAAATGATATATACTGGAAAGAGGATGGAACATCACTGAAGCCTCAGAGGGAGGATCCCGAGGCCAAGAAGTCTGCCCTGAAGGACAAACGGGGTCCCGCGAAAGGCAGGACTGGGGCTCACCTTCTGATGCGGGGGCAGGCTATAACATCGGCGGCTGGACGATCCCAAAAGCTGCAGCAGGAGGCGATTCCTCTGTGTAGCCCTCGAACTGAGACTCCAGCCGCAGAGTACCCGGACCCTGCCGTACCCCGGGGTCCCACTACTGCAACGAGCCGGAGCCGCACCAGCCCGCGGGGTCACAGATAGAGCTCCCGGGTCCTCCCGCAAAGCCGACCACCGAACCCCGAATCCCACTCTTGGGGCTGCATTGTGGGCCCGTCGAGCACAGACGCGCCACATAGTGCCAGCAAACCCCACACCCCAAAACCAACGCCGTCTCCGGAGTGACCTCTCCAAGAGCAGCGTGCCGTAGCCGTCAGCCGCGCCGCACAGCCGCACTTTGTCGTAAAATGGGCTCCAAAGAGTCCCTACTCCCCTCCCCAGCCCAGAAATGGGTGGTACCTCCGCTCTTCCTCCCGGGAGTAGGGGAAAGGGTAGCCCACAGCGGGTAGGGAGACTATTTTCCAGCTACAGGGGCAAGGGCGTTCCAGGGGAGCCAATGCAGGCACAAGTTTGGGAGAAATAAGACGCGGAGGCGGTTGAAGGTACAGGGTCCTAGGAGAGGAATCTCAGGGTAGGACACTGCTTAAGCGACTGGAAGGGCTCCGCAGCCAGGGAGGGGCTTAAAAGGGCGGGGAGAACCGAGCTGATGCCCTCAGGATGGCCTGAGAGGTGGGCTGAGGGGGAGTGGCCAAGTTTTCAGAAGAGCCGGGAAGAGAGCGGGCGGCCAGGGGCAGCGTCGCGGAGCGCGCTGGAACACTGGCGTGTGTAGCTGTCCGAGGGGGTCAGAGCGTCCTGGTGATGTGCGGACCGCTTCTGCTGACCCAGCCCTGGCCAGATTTGGGGCCTCGCTCCGCGGGGCCGGTATTAAGTTACAAAGGCTTTATTTCGGGGCGCCTGGGTGGCTCAGTTGGTTAAGCGACTGCCTTCGGCTCAGGTCATGATCCCAGAGACCCGGGATCGAGCCCCGCATCGGGCTGCCTGCTCGGTGGGAAGCCTGCTTCTCCCTCTCACTCCCCTTGCTTGTGTTCCCTCTCTCGCTGTGTTTCTCTCTGTCAAATGAATAAAAAATAAAAAAAAAAAAACAAAAAAACTTCATTTCAGGTTTGTAGCATAACTGGAAATCAGAGTGAACAGGTTTAACAGCCAGATGGGATGAAGGGCATCCAAGCGGAAGATTCATTCCCCCATTAAGGTGTGCTGTAGCGGGACTAAGCATGTATGTGGTCTATGAAGATAGAAGTTTACAAAACAGACGCGTTTCTGACTTACTATGGAATCCCTTTGAATCGCAAAAAGCTTTGTTATGCTTGAAATATTTCGTACAAAACTAGAGTTTAGTATACTATCCAGTAAATACTGGAGGTTGAAGACATGTCATTTGAATTAATAGACGAGAAGTTTGTTAGGTATACTTCTATTGTAGGGTTATCATACTACAAGTGAAAAATACCTCATTTCTGAGTTGAGGGTGACATTAGATTAGAGGGAAGCACATGCTGTATTTATCTCGAAGTCCCCATTGTACATATGGTCATAGAACACGAAGAACACAAGAAAGGAAAAACCAACATGTGAAAATATGTTCCATCTTGCTAGTAATTAAACATTTGGAAAATTAAAACAGCCAGGAGGCACTATTTCATACCCACTAAAGTAGTAAGGTTTACAGGCAAAAAAACCAGTAGAGATTGCAGTGAAAAAGATGTAGTTGTTGAGTGGACCAAATACAATGGTTTCTTTATAGATGGCAGTGTAAGAAGTAACAGACTAGGAAAAGATGTTTATATCTTTCCCCAAAATTTTATACTAGTACCCTTAAAGCAGAATAAGGTAAAAACTTTATTTGGTGTCTTTGTAACACTTTTAGTGTTATAGTTTTAGTATCTTCATAACAAGAAGAACTGCTAAATGTAACTTTTCAAAAATGAGCAAAACAAGCAGTCACAGCTGCCTAACAGTAATATGTAGGCAATACAACTGAGATATAATAAAATTTCCAGATTAAATGGAAAGGCATATTTGAAATTACAAGAGTAAAAGCAATTACAATTACATAAAACTAGGAATAACTATTGGAAGAATAATTGTGATGAAAGGGCTTCTACTATAACTTTATAAATTATGAAAAGGTTTTAATGATTTTGAATTGACCAGAATATCTTACTGCTTCCACCGTATTTGAATTTAACAACTGGATCTAAATTAGCCTTTGTATGATACGATCTTTGGTTTCCCGTTCACTTACTTAGGTAGGATTGCCTAAGTAAACCTGGGTTTGTATCTTTCAGTGCATAGCTGGTTTGTATTTGAATATACTTTGGACAGGTGTAGTTAAATCACAAGAGGGCACCCGTCAAACAGTCCAGGATGGTAAGTTTACTCCAGAGGTAGACTAGGAATTCTTGAGTTTTCAGCCCTGAGAGAATAGGCCTGAACTCCCCCTAAACAGATTGGATACCAGAATTTAAGGAAAGGGAAGGCTCAAGACTCTAAAGTTTGAAGTAGAAAAATGTGTAGAATGGTGACAACCAATGGGAAAATGGGTAGATGGAAAGAGGAATTACTGGGTATTGAAAGATTTGAGTTAAGCTCTTTACATAATTCTAACACAATGACCTAATTAAAATAGCTTGTAATTAATAGTTGAAAATACATAATTGCAAGTCGAGTAAAAGCTCTGGACTAAAAATGTAGATACATAAAACATTTAAATTGAAGTGATAAATGAAGGTGACCAAAGTTTTAGGAAGGCAGCTTTCAAACTAATTTGGGATTTCTGGTTCTGAATACAGCTTGTATTATATAAATAAAACTCGGGTTTTTATTTGTACATTTATATGATTTCAAAAGTGCTAAATCATTGAATTTTCTTTGACAATAATAATGTGTTTTGTGATTACATTAGAAATGCCAGTGGTGAAATATCTATAGTAATAAAGTAATCCTTATCTCTGCTCTTCAGGTAATGAGTAAACATGCTACTAGGGAGATCACTTGAGGAAATTGACTTGCACTAAATGTAAATGGCTTTGCTGATTATTTCGGTCAATAAACACAAGTGAAAATGAGTAATGGTATTTAGTTTGCAAACTCCATTTTATTCATGGTTTGTTTCTGCTTTTTTAAATTAGTTCACAAATCTGGTACATACAGGCAGTTAAAACTGGTTATCACTTTGATAATCAGAAGCCTCTGGTATAACATAGTCTTCATGAAAACATAAAACAGGGAGAATGCATGGTGGTAATCTCTATGAAAGCAATGGTTGCAAACATCCATGTTTCTAAGAAAATATAACTTTACATATACATTTTAAGCAAGCTATACCTCTTACATAAATTCAGACAATAGGAGTGTGCAATTGTAATGCTTATTTTATGGAAAATGAAAATTATTATAATTATGACATAAATGCTCTTAATTAGAGTCCTCTTGGATTGGATGTAAACAAAGCTATTTTTCCCTAATTTATAACCACCCTGGTCAAAAAGAGCTGAAATGTTAATCAGTAAGTAGGAATGCCATTAATTAAGTTTGACCCAAACTCTTTAGGTACAAATTGTAAAGTATTCCAATTCCAGCTAATTTAGGGAACTGAGTGAGAAAAGTCATCCATTTTTAAATGACGACTTTTAAAGGAACTGAGCTTTCTTCTAAGCTAGTTTTTGTGAGAGGATTTTTTTAATCTCACAGGTTTAGAGGTTATTTTATGAATTCTAAATACTCTAGTTCCTTCATTTTTTCAAAGAAGGAGAATTTCACTGTTCGGATGGACTATCCCACACAAATGTCACCAAGGGACAATCCTTGGAATAAGTCAAGAGGCTTTGAGTGGAGCCAAAGTATAACAAACAGGAATCTATTCAAACCAGAAGGAACCAATGCACACGCTTCCTCAGAAAGTTCCTGTCTTTAGAAACTGGAATAGAAACTGGAATGAGGATTACCAACACATTGTACACAAAAATTACTGGAGCGACATCCTGTAACAGGTGTATTTAGTCATTACCCATGGCATATGAGATTAACGAGCTAAAGGGGAAAAAACTATCTCATTCTCTCCCCTGAACTCAACTTCAGCTTTCTATGGAGGCACTGAGGCCATGCAGCTACTCTTCCAAAGGACATAGATATAAAAGCCAAATAAGATAGAGGACTTTGAAATTTTTCTCTCATTTAATTTTCTCTAAAAAGCTAAATTGTACATAATGGTGAGAATGTTTGCTCAAAAACTGACAAGTAAAAACTAACTTAAGAGACAGATATTCAAGATAAATTATACAGGAAAAATACAATAACGAATTTTGGCCTGATAACCCTCATGCTGTCTTATAGCAAAACACTAAAATTCATGCAACAGAGAAATTGGTGACATGAGGACTTTTTCTCCAGACTTCCGGGGGGGGGGGGGGGGGGGGGGGGGGAGAGCAGGGGATGGACTCAGAATATCCTGTTTTCTTCTGTTTGCTTTCGTAATGAATTCTTCTTGCTTTTGACTGATTTTCCCAAACTTTCCCAGTCATTTCTAATGAGAAATTTTTCAGTAGAAGATTGAGTAAACTTACTTAAAGATATCAGGTATCTTTTGAGCTCCTTCTGTCTGCTAGAGGAGCAGAGATTACGTAAAATTACCTCCACCACAAAATGGCAGGTAGAATTAGAACCAGGAGTTAGTTGTCATTAGTATACTTGTAATAAAATAAAGCTTGTTCTGAAACCACAAGGGTAAGAAGAGAAAAGCCTGTATAAAAGCTACTGGGTTCTTTAGAAAATGGATACATTATATAGAATGTGAGAATGTACAGAACTCACATTCAAAAGTTATAAAAATAGACATGGTTCTCAGACAAAAAGCAAATGAGTACAAAAGAATTCTCCTAACATGAACTATTTTTAAAAGACACATCTATATAAAACAACAAAATGTCATTTTAGAGCTCCAATGAGTAGTCTGTTGAAATAGCTGGAAAAGGGAGATGAACTAGAGACAGACAGGTCAAGAACCCAGAACTGACTTGTCTGACTCTCCTGGTTGGCAGTGTACATCGGTGGTCACAGGCCGACTGCTTTTGGGAGTGAGTATTTGTGTGTGTGTGTGTGTGTGTGTGTACGCGCGCATATATATGTATATACATACATATATATATGTATATGGCTGATTAGTTGATGGTGCTTGGTAAAAGACTGAGAAAACCCAAGTTATTAAGTAATCTCTTGAAGTTTAACTCTTTTCTTTTAGCTTCTACGCTTGACAATGTTGCACATGAGAAAGGATTCTAGGTTGTTTTTTTTTACCCAGAATCAACCCTGCCATTCACAACTCATGCTCCATGCCCCATGGTTCCTACTGTGCCCTAAAGGATCGACCTAGACTAAATACATAATAGAAAATAACTTTAAACGAAGAGGGGCAGACCAGTAACTCATGCTCATAAATCACAAATACTGAAATTAATGGTCTGTCTCCTTCTGACTGCGAAGGAGATACCAGGAACTAAAGGAAGTCATGAGAGAAAGTAAGTCAAGAAAATATGGGTAGCAGCACCTTTCCATACCCGCCTAGATTTTTAAGGAGACTTTAACTCCTTATACCTTTCAAACACAAAGTTCATCAGTTGGAAGGGGGAAAAAATGGCTCTACAGTGGAAGAGTCCCCAGAGAAACTAGCAATACATGAAATGTGCCCTCTGTGGGCTAAAGGACAAGTTGCAGAACCAGTTAAGACACAAGAGGCAACCCAAGGTCTTACTTCATCACGGTTTTAGCAAAGTATAGCACAATACGGGCAGCCCTTTTTCCATTGAGTCAGCAATCCAGCACCATCCCTGTCTGGTCCAAAACCTTCCTGAAGAGCGGCCTTTCATCTTTGGTGCCACCTCATGAATTACTCTTGGTTTGCAATAGCTGCAAAGAAGCAAAAAAGCTGGTACCTTCACCTTGTCTGTGAGTACAAATGCTGGGACTCTGATTGCTGCAACCATTGAGGCCAAATAAAATAATACTGTAACACACAGGAGTGACGTATCCACTTCCCAGTTTCCAGATAATAGCAGCCATGCCCCTACAGGAGCGGGATCATCCATTCCCACTGGTTAAGGCCTTCGGTTTATTGTCCTCAGAGTAGAATAAAACACCGTGTTCCCACGGACAAGGAACTCCAGATGAACCCATGGTCTACAGGTGGACAGGGATATTAAGTACCACATATGCCAGGCACAGGCAGTACTGGCCCGGGGCTGTCACACTTGGAGAAGCTTCTGTTTTGGCAGCACGAACTGGAAACTTCTTTGTGTATTCTGGTTTTAGTCCTCTTTCCTGAGTGAAACAACCAGGGGTGCCAAGTTCCATGAGCCCCCAACCAATACTCAGCATTAATTCTCTCCATGGTCTTCTTCCACCCAGGCTACAATTTTCCCTTCCCACCCAGGGATGGCATCATCATCATGGAAAACCTAGAGGACGAAAAAAAAAAGCCACAGTGAAAAAATAAATAAGATAGGGAATCTATCTAGACAGCTGCTGCTGATAAAACTAAGACCTCAACATAGAGGATAAAGAACACACAGAGGAAAGCCTTAGGTTAGAGTCTATGTCCCTTTGGTTTTGTCCCTAAAGTTACAATTTACATATATTTTTATATACATACAAATATAAAAATTTTAATATAGATTATGTTATTGTATTTTGTATAATAGATTATGTACATTATATATAATACAACACATACTGTAACATATCCTATTGTGTTATATATTATTAAAATTATGTAACATATATTCTTATATGATATATATATATTCTTATCTATGAAATGGTAAAAGTATCCCTAATCTTGCTTTGCTTATAGAGATTGATTAGAATTAATAAATTACTAACCATACAGCACTTTAGGGCCCTTAAGAGAAAGCGGTCACATAAGCATTCCAAAAATGAGAAAGGGTAAAATTTTGGCCCCAGGTATCGTAAAGAAAGGGTTAGAAAGAAGACGAAAAGAACAGGCAGTTCTTTTTATTCATTCATTCAATGTTCTAAGCCACTAATAGAAGAGGGCTATTAAAGCATTTCAGTGTGGAAATATTTATGAAATAAAACATTGGCTTTAATCACAATGCAATTACGTCAGGACCCAAAACTCTCTTCCCTATATTTGGCAGATAGATTATAGAGAGAAGTGTATGCTAAGAAAGCAGTCAAGGAGTTGAGAATAAGCAGAGGGGACTTTCCAGAAGTTCCTCATTTTAATTATCTGAGAAACTACCATCATGACATACAGTTCCATATATTCATGCTTGTTTGTTTATTTTGCTCGACATAGGAAGCAGAAAAGTTTCTAAGATTTGACTACATAGAGAAGGGACCCCCCTAGGCCACGCTTCTATTCAAGCTTAAGGTCCTTTTATTTTTACTAACAGAACTTTCTCCTTTTTAAAATAAAGCATTCTGTCCCAGTCTGGTCCAAGTGATTAAATCCTTGACTTGAAGAAGTTGTCAATTCCTTGTACAATTCCCTAACCATATGGGTCTAGAGTAATCGGACTGGCCTGAGGCCCTGGGAAACTCCTCTAACCAGGGGAGGAAACTTGGGTACTGGTCCCAGAGGAGGCGGCTCTAGGGTTCAGGAATCACGGGAATTACCACCCAGGCTCCCCAGGGATTCTGTACCTCCTCTTTGACAGTGCCGAACTCAGGATCCAGCGCTTTGAAGTGATACCGGTGATTTCCCTCCCGGTCAATAGCTGCTTTAAAATCCTTTAGTGTCACCTCCCCCAACCTGCAACAAAAGGTAAGAGCACTGAAGCCGACTGTTTATCAACAGGTTGGGAAGATGCGATATTAGGTTTAAAGCCAGGCCCCTGCCAAAGACTCTCCAGGCAGAAATGATAATGGCCTTATTCGGTCCCTGCCACTGATAACCCAGACAATTCTACAACAGCAGAGGAGAGAAGGTGAACAGCATTGCAGACGGGGTAACCTGAAAATTTTAAATAGACGTTTTTGTTTCAGCAGCAGCCAGATCATCTTTCTCTGTTTTACTCTGGAAATAAGACTTCATAAGATCTCTGAAATCTAATTTGCTGAACTATCAATATGTCTAAGTTTTCCTGATTTCCTTCTTTGCAACAATGTTCCATCTCTCTAGGCTGCTGGAGTTAAATCAGACATCACCATCTTCATCCTTCCAGCTTCGGAAAGCCCCCCCTTTAGCCCAGACCAACTGAGCAAACTCTCCAGGAGAGGGACACCCTATTACATCTCTCAGTTATTGGTTCCAGAATTTAAAAAGTCTTTCTTTCAAAGCCATTTATTTACCTTACAAGGGAGTATAAATGAATGTTTGGAGGTTTTTAACATGAATTTATAACTGCTTCGATGCAGTCATCAAATAGGACCAAGACCAATGAGTAATAGCCCTGGAAAGCCAGGCTGCAATCCACGGCCATCAACGGGAGCTGTTTTGAGCCCTTAAAAAACGATTTTTCCTAACTTGGAACATATTTGTGTATCAGGATTGGAAGCACTATTATTGTGTCTGTGCTTCGCAGCAGATCATGACTTGTCCCTTGTAATGCCACTGGTTAGTGGTGACACTGAAACTAGGACCCTGATCTGTATTCTCACTACACCGTACTGTGTCTCAAACACCTCTCAGCTTGATCCGTGGGTGCTAATTCACGAGTCGGCGGCCTCCTATCGTTACTTTGTCCTTTTAAAAAGTAGAAGAGAAATAGCAATCCCCGAATCTCACCTCTTTGGTATATTGACCATGAAGGGTGTGAGTGAGCGGTCAGTGAAATAGAGCACTTTAGTGCAGGTGCTGCTGACAGCCGGAGAGCTCTGGGAGTGAGGCAACTCTGCAATCAGAGAGAGACTCTGTGGTCAGCACTTGTTCCCAACCCCCGCCCCCCCCACCATTTCCAGTCATTCAGAGTGTCCCCGGAGCACAAAGCTGCCTGGGGTCACAGCACAGTGTCCACACCATTGCAAAACACCAACCCCGCCCGTGGGGTGTGATCCACAGGAAGTCACCACTAGGGCCACAAAGCCAGGACGTGCTTTGGACACGGACACTATCATTTCTCACCCATCATCACAGGTATTTCTCCCAGGGAATCATGAGTGTCCAGACAGGCATTGTTGGTCAGAGTCAAAAGAAGCCAGGCAAGGCCTCAACTACAGAAGAGTGGCCACAGAGCAGGAGCTGAAGCCACTGCCAACATGTAGACAGTGGTGGAGAACGCCCATGCAATTCATGGAAAGAGAAATGAGCAGGAGCGAGAACCACAAAGCAAAGTAACTTTAGAAACTCAGATTCCAAGGGACTTCATGCTTCCATTGCAAAAGGTACAAAATCTATTTTATCCCTTAGCCACATAGGATCTATATGTGTTTGTCCCATGGCTGGTTTGTTTGTTTGTTATTTTTATTTCTTTTTTAGGATTTTATTTATTTATTTGACAGAGAAAGAGAGCACAAGCAGAGGGAGAGGGAGAAACAGCCTCCCCAGAGAGCATGGAGCCCAATGTGGGGCTTGACCTTAGGACCCTGGGATCGTGACCTGGGCCTAAATCAACAGTGAGCCACTTAACCAACTGAGCCACCCAGGCCAGGTGCCCTGGTTCCATGATTTTTAACTCAAATTCCGTGGTCTACATTTTGTCTCTACCGTTCTGACAGGTACCTTTTAATTTTAATTAAGGAGTCCTTCTGACTATGCCTTTAATAGGATTAAAGACTAATTAGAAACTTATCATAAGAACCAGTAATTCTTGTATTTTATAATCTAATTGATTTAATTGTTATAATATTAAAATCTCTGCTGCCATTCTACCTTCATATATTTTCTTAACTTACTCCAGGCATTTTGACATCCTTGTCATACAAGTTTACTCTTCAGTAGATACCGACTGACTCGTAACTTGCTTATGTGGGTATCTTATAATTTCTTATTGAATGTCGGACAGGATGTGTATGACAGTAGAGAGTGACTTACCAAATGTTTATGCTTAGAAATAGGCAGCCTGCTCATTCTGCCAGGCCAGAATACTAGGGATGGTTAATCCAGACTAGAGTTGAGCTGGGATTGGGATTTTTGTTAAGGTTTCCTTTGATGTACCACCACCTTCAAATTCCTCTAGAGTTATGTTTAGGGGTTTGCTGGTTACTAGAAGGTTTTTCTTCAATGTTCCTGCTCCATCTTCAGCTTTAGACTTTACCTGTGTGCCAACACCCAAGTCAATCTCTCTACACTTGTGCCTTCCCACAGCAGGGATACTACTGCTCCTTGCATAGTGCTCGTACACACAGCAGGCGGCAATGAGAGCTCCTCTGTGGTAATGACCCAACCTCAGTCTTGAGGGTGGGGCATTAACAGTGATCCCCAAGGGTAGGCAGCCTCTAAGATGTGAGCCCAAGTCAGTGTCCTACCAGTCTCCCAGGCGTAGACAGTTCTTTTTTCCTTTTTCCTTCCCCCTTGCCAAAATGGGTCTTCATCTTTTCCTGGGACAGGGAGGGAGGGGAAAACGCATTTGCTGCCCTTCCCTACTGGCTTAAGGCTTTCCTTCTTTAAAGAAGAATGCTTCATGCTCTTCTTGCAATGGATGCTGCTCCCCATCTCTGGGCCTCCACCACCAAGAAAGGTTTTCCCTAGATTCTGTTCCCATAACCAGTATTTTTCATAAGCACCCAATGGAGGTCCATAAAGAGCCTGCAAGTGGGTGCAAACTTCCTCTTGCATCTGTGGTCCCTGAGGGTTCCTATCCTCTCTGCTTAGCCTTGAGCAATTACAAGCCTAGCTGAATTCTTCCCTCTTTGTATGGTGGCGCCATCTTCCTCCCAAGCTCTGCCACAAGTGCACCAGTGCTTGCATCCAACCTCTCCTTGGAGGCCCCCCTTTGTACTCAGGCTAGTGGATTGCCCTATGATCTCATCTCTTCACGGGTTCAAGAAAGTGAAAGTTATGATTTCTTTTAGATTTCCCAACTTTGTCTTATTGTTAGGGTAGGAGCAAGACTCCTTCCAGCCTTCTACACCCTAGGCAGAGGTTGGAAATTATTTTTTTTACTTGCTTTTAAAAAAATTTTTTAAAGATTTTATTTATTTGCTTGACAAAGAGAAACACAGCTAGAGATGGAAGAGGAGCAGGGGGACTGAGAGAGGGAGAAGCAGACTTCCGCTGAGCAGGGAGCCCAATGCAGGGCTCAGTCCCAGGACCCTGAAATCATGACCTGAACCAAAGGCAGATGCTTAACTGACTGAGCCACCCAGGGGCCACTCTACTGTACTACTTTTTAAATCTGTTTTCCCTTAAGAATAAAAAGCAAGAAAAGAAGGGGATTCGGAGAGAAGATTATTCTTTCAGGAGATCTGGCTGTGATGAAATGGAGAAAAGGCATAAGCCAGAGGGGAATAACTGGAAGGTATTTTGAGAGTATTAATATTTGCCTTGTACCTCTCACATGTCAAACACTATGTCATATTATTTGCATACAATATTTCACTTAATGCTCATAATTCTTCAAAATTATCTCCATTTCATGAACAAGGAAACTAAAATTCAGTGATATTAACATCTTTGCCAGTGATCACACACTCTACTGAATGCCAAAATTACATGCCAGATGTTTGATGCCATACTCCATATTTTTCCCACTCTATTTTGTGTCCAATTTGGACACAAAGTTTGAAGTGTCTTTCTACCTACAGGGAGGTATCTAGTTGTCATTCAAAAATACAGCCCCAAAACTCAGAAAAGTGCTGGGGCTAGAGATTAAAGTTTAAAAATAATCAACACATAAGAGTAGTTGAAGTCTGGGAGTGGAAGGGATTGCCTAAAGAAAATATGAAAAGGGGCTCCTGGGTGGATCAGAGGGAATAAGTGTCTGCCTTCAGCTCAGGTCACGATCTCAGGGTCCTGGGATCGAGTCCCACGTCGGGCTCTCTGCTCAGTGGGAAGCCTGCTTCCCCCTCTTTCTCTGCCTGCCTCTCTGCCTATTTGTGATCTCTCTGTCAAATAAATAAATAAAATCTTTAAAAAAGTAAAGAAAAGAAAAGAAAATATGAAAAGGCTGAAGTCTAAACCTCCCACGGATCCCAGGACACATCAACATTCAAGGGTTGGAGAGAAAAGAGGAGACTGTGTCAAGTTCACTGGACTGCACAGCTGAAAGAGGGCAAGCACCTTGTCCGTCCTATTCATCACTGCATCCCCCGTGTCTGACACGGACACTGCATAATGGATGTTCGATAAATATTTGTTGAATGAATAAGTGGTTGGCACTGAAGTTAAAGAGGAAAAATGCATACAGAAGGAAACTATTTAAGAACAGTTAAGTGATTTTTGAGCAAGTCACTTCTTCTCAAGATAAGGTTTGAAAAGTAACCACTTTCATTCAGGCCAAAAAGGTCAACAGTGATCCAACAAAAAGAACACTAAGTGGATTAGCTGAGTAAAAGCCAACTGGTGGCTTGAGTAGTGAATGGTAAGAAAGGATGGAAAAAAAATAAGACTATTTTTTCAAGGTTCAATGTGGGCGAATAAGAGAAAGAAGTCAGTAGCTAGGAGACTAACAAGACACACAAGCTTTTGCATTTTCAGAAGAGAGAACTTGTAGCTCATTTGTGAATACAGAAATTAGATTAATAGCCTAGTTTATAAGCAGCTGTGAATTCATTTGCAGTGTTTGGGTTAAGTAATACAAATACACAAAAGGATTTTTCCAGGAAGGGAGGAATTTATTAGACTTTTAAAGAAAGAATTTCCAAATATTTAGAATTATCTGCATTGGCTGTTTATATTAACCTAAAGAAAGTACTGAAGGGGATGACAGTAAAATAAAAAGCCTCTCAAGAAAACAGAAACAAGGGATGCCTGGGTGGCTACCTTTAGCTCAGGTCATAATTCCAGGGTCCTAGAATGGAGTCCAGCATCGGGCTCCTTGCTTAGCAGGTAGCCTGCTTCTCCCGCTCCCTCTGCCTGCCGCTCCCCCTGTTTGTGCACGCTCTCTCTCTCTCTCTCTGACAAATAAATAAATAAATAGAATATATAAGAAAAAAAAGAAATGACTATTTCAAAACAATGCTAAGAAAAAAATTAAAACTAATTCTGGTACTAATATAATTTGTTTTCTTCCCAGTGTAAATCCCTCATTCAAGAAGAAAAAGTATCTGGGGGCTTACAAATTATTTTATTTACCTTACAAAAAACATTTTATCTTTCTTACTGTGCCAATATCTTAACTATCTTACTTTAGGTTTTGTTTATTAATGTAGTTTTCAAAACTGTACAGTCAGCTTTTTACTATTTGGTTTTTGTAGATTATTATGTACTTTTAGATTATGCCTGGGTAAACCATAAAAGATATAAGAAAATGTGGACATTATTAAAGCAAAAGGTAACATATACAATAAAAAAGAAATTACCAGGCAGGGTGAGTTTCTAGCCTGTTGGAAGAAACTGGGAAAAGAATGTAAGGACAGGGCATAGAGCAGATTAAATTACTTCTTAGGCGTGGCCACTAGATGGCGCAAATCTTTTGCGGGATTCACTGAAGGACCTGAACCAGAACCCAGCCCCGCCTCTGTTTTAAGAAAAATCCCCAAAGAAATTAAACTTCTTGCCTTCAGGAAGAACTGGACATCTTCTGTGCTATTTGGGGCTGTAAGATGGTTTGTGTGTGTTTTTGTTGTTTTATATTTATTCTGCTGCATTTGGTGTAAATGTTTTAATACTGTGTATTTTCCAAAGACATTTTAGCCTAAGTCAGCAGCATCCTGCAGAGGGCTAAACGGTGCTTTGGGGTGATGGTGATAGTGGACGGTATGTGTCTTCATAACCCTAGATGTAACTCGATTCAAGTATTGCTACAAAAACAACGTAAGAGTGAAGTACAAGAAAAATTCTACTTTTAAAATGTCAGTAGCAAGAAAAGTACTAAATTTCTGATCTAATATGCTAGGAGTCCTTATTGAGCAATAATGAGTACTTACTTGAATTAGGGGGCCAGGACTCCCGGTATTCACTACCTGCTTGAGTTCTGGGTGACTTGCCCCGAACCTGAGGAGCCACATGAAAATGGTAAGAGTTATCATCAGCGGGAGAATTTATCCAAGAAACTTAAATCATAAAAATGTACCTGAAATATATACTTTTCTACAACATCTTCCACAGTATATAAAATCGGACAATATATCCTAACAAGAACAATGCACATTTATAAAAGTCTTTCTACTTTCAATGCATTTTCCCATATAGTTCCACATCGAATGCCAAGTTCATTCAACGGAGAAGGGGAAGAAGCAGTAGAGAGAGATCCCCATAGGGTCAAGAACCACACTCCCTTAAACCTTTAAGGAAGTTCTAGAAGCAACAGTTATCATGAACACCTTTCCTGATGAAGAGTCGAGTCCACTTAGAGGAAAACCTTTGACATGGTCTTCCTGTCTGTCAGTACGGCGGTCACCTCAACTAAGCTTGATAAAACTAAGTTCTTTGGGTGCTGGTCCAAGAGAACCAGCCCAGGTAGAGGATTACCCTTCTGTCCTGCTTCTTCTGGGTCTCCATGGCATGCAAGCGCTCCATCAGGCTAGAGAGGCCCTGCTCCAAGCTGTCGATGGTGTGGTGCTGAGGGTCATGGCCACTGAAGCTGCCGCGCAGGCTGCGGAGCGCATCACGAACAAGCTGCAGGTCGCTGGTCTGTGGGCAGAAGGGAGGTGCCCCTGAGTTGGCACGGCCACACGATTAACCACATCCCAACTGCTGGGCTTAACACAGTACAGCAGAGAGGCTCCCAGGACAGGCCTTTTATTTGCGAGGGAGGAAGTGTGAATGCTAAGACATTTTCCTTCACAGAAGTGGGCCTACTGTTTGCCCGCTAATTATTCGTGGCAGATAGAAAGTGCTTTGCATCTTCCGCACTCAGCAGACATGAGAATTAGGGAACTGGGGTACAAAAGGCCGAGGGCACTGGCGATGGCTAGGCTACTCTTCTGGTTGGAAGTGGAGGTCTGCGCACAAATCCTAAGAACCTACCCCTTTGTGAGTAATGGAAGCAGCTCCTTTTCCTGCCACTGGAAGGAGAAAACCATTGCTCTGAGAGTTGTGACTGTTGTAGTTGGTCACCTATGGCAGCAAGGAGAGGTGATGCTTGTTATGAGGGAGAATTCCAAATCAAGATGTCCTTATTTTTCTTACTTACACTTATTACTTCCTGACATAGTATACCATTGTGTATTTGTTCATATCGCTCTCAATTAGAATGTAAGCCTCATGAGCCCAAAGACCTTTCTTCTCTGTGCTCACTGCTGTAACCCCAGTACTTGACCCTTGGCTGGCACTGTTGAATGAAGAGTGAACAGAAGGGAAGCCTCAGCCAGGAGACCACCAGCCTTGCCTTAGCCTGGCCACAGGCAGACCTGAGAAGGCTGCTTCTGCACTTCCTGACTTCGCTTCGGTGACAAAAAGAATAAGAACAATGACTAATATTTTTGCAGCCTGACTTTGTGCCAAGTGGGCTGTCCATTTTCCAGATGAGCCCTTTTTTTTTTCTTTTTCAGATGAGTCTTCTTTGTTCTAAGGCTCAGAAGCGAAGCAAATTAAGGGAACGCAATGGTAACAAGTATGAAAAGCTGGAATCTGAAACCAGATTTTCTTTGCCAAGAATCTGAACTCTGTTTGTTTAATTTTTTAAAGTTGTATTTATTTAAGTATTCTCTACACCCAGTGTGGGGCTCGCACTCAAGACCCCGAGATCAAGGGCACCTGGGTGGCTCAGTGGGTTAATGCCTCTGCCTTCAGCTCAGGTCATGATCTTGGGGTCCTGGGATCGGGGGCCCGCATCAGGCTCCCTGCTCAGTGGGGAGCCTGCTTCCTCCTCTCTCTCTCTGCCTGCCTCTCTGCTTGTGATCTCTCTCTGTCAAATAAATAAATAAAATCTTTAAAAAAAGACCCCGAGATCAAGACTGCATATTGTTGCAACCGAGCCAGCCAGGAGCCCTTAGAATGTGCACTCTAACCCCCCCACCAAATAGCCTCTTTGACCTGCAGATGTAGGAGGGGGGCCCCAAGGGGCAGGTTACCTCATCTGCCTCTCTTTTCATACAGTGAGCCAAAAGGACGTCTTTCTGTTCCAGCTCCCGCTCTAGATCCACCTGCAAATAAGAGACGACATCAGCAAAGGATATCTTCAGGCTGGAGGGGCAGGAAGTCCGTGGGCGACTCTATTCCCACCTGCTGGTAACTGGCCTCAGAGAGCTTCCGGAGGGCTTCTTCCAGCTTGCCCTGCTGCTGCTGGAGGAGGCGCTCCTTCTGCCCCAGCTCTTTCTGCAACAGAGACAGAGCTTTCAGATGGGTGGCAAAGCCAAGCGCCCTGAACAGCTGACCGCTGGCTGGCCAAGTTCCACCTGAGCAAAGGACAGCCTCAAGGGGAAGACCACACAGGAAGACCGTCCACACCGTAGTAATCGGACACAGTACAGAGGATTCTTGGAACAGCAAGGTGGAGGGAACTACAATTTGTGGGAGGACCGCTACATGCTACACATGCTAGTTAGACATAAAGGTTGAGGTGGAAGTTTCCAGACAACTAGTTCTATGCTCCTTCTCATAGACAGGCTATGTATTCTTCATGGTTACTGAATCTAAGGCACCCAGATTTCCTGGCAGAAAGCAGCAATGAGAACAGAGTACTCAAGAGCTCTCTGAACAACAGCAATAACAGACTGTTCATAAAAGGTCAAGTGGAAATCATTTCCAAACTGATACACATTCTTACTTTATATTCTCCCAAGAGCCGGCTCCTCTCCTCTAGCTTCCTTTGCAGGTCCACCTGCAAGAAGGAAATAAAAAATAACTAACTGGCACAGAGGTATTGTCTGCCAAGCCCAGTAGGAAAGCAACCACGCAGTAACCAGAGCCGACGGGGCTGCGAGGGTACAGAGCATGGAAAGGGCACGGCTACATGGAAAACACACGGCTGCTCTCCATTTCTTTAGTAAGATAATCAAACAGTCGCACCATGGTTCCCCTCTGTCTCAGTGTCCTCAGAATTGAAGGGCTCGAAGCCAGTGTGGTATGGGCCTTCAGCCAGGAGCAGAGATGACTCTAATAGGAAGTAAAACTAATTGCAGACACAGAGGATGGGCATCTCAGAAATAAGCTAAGAGATTAGGATGGCAGATCGAACAGGACTTCATGGATCTTATTTTGATACTGGGGCTCCATAAGGTCAGAGTTCATTTGTTTAGCTCACATTCTGGTTGTGCAGCTCATCTTTGTCCATATTTGCCCTCAGCAGTTCTTGTTTGAGCTGAAGAACGGCGGTGTCCTGTTGAGTCAACCTGTGCTGCAGGGCGTCCTGGGGGAACACGAGCACACTCGTTACCGTGGTCCCAACTAATCCATCAGCCAGTTATCACTACAGGTTTTAAACCCCATACTGTGTACCCAGCCTTAGTTCTGGCAAACTGGGAGATGAAAAGAGTCTGAAGTCTTGCTATATGGAGATGAGCAGGAATTCTTCTGTCCCTTTCCAGGAAGCTAGCAGCTAAAGGAAAGTCCTAGCCATTGTCCTACCTAGCTGCCTGAAGCCTAATTTTCCCTCCACCTATTACTCACCCCTACTCTCCACTGCCTTCCTGACAGCCTGATGCCAGAGAAAAAGTCAGTGGCCTTTGGGATCCAACGGACCTAGATGCAAATTACAAGTCTACTGGTTACCTTCACGACAGTGACCATGGACAAAGTTCTTTCCTTCCTCCCACCCTGGCTCTCTCATCTGTCTCTAGGGCATATAAATACTGGATCTAGGGGCACCTGGGTGGCTCAGAGGGTTAAGACCCTGCCTTCGGCCCAAGTCATGATCTCAGGGTCCTGGGATCGAGCCCCACATCCTGGGATCGAGCCTGCTTCCTTCTCTCTCTCTGCCTGCCTCTCTGCCTACCTGTGATCTATCTCTCTGTCAAATAAATAAATAAAATATTTTTTAAAAAAACAACGAAACGGAATCTAGATGAGCTCTTTTTCCTTCTCCTTCTCTGCCAAATCCCCATCCGCTAGAGGGCCGGGCCCTATGGCTTCCTGCCACTCTGTTCATACAGAATCCCCGGAATCCCTCTCAGTCTAGTCTGCACCAGGACTGGGATTATATTTCCATGCTCAGAACTCCTCCTGGACTGATGGTTTCTCTTCCCAGTATCCTATGATCTTACCAACTTTAGGGCATCTTTCTCTCAGCTTGGACACTCTTGGTTCCTACCATGCCTAAGAACTGTGGGTTGTACACACTTGAAAGGATTGGCTAGAACACATTTCTCCAACTGTGGTGACCTCACATGGAACTTAGGGACTGGAGCTGCACTGCAGTGTATTTGCCCTGATTTTCCTCTCTTTACAGAATGCAAAGAAACGGGGCAGGCTCTGGAGAACGTGAGGGTCCATTCTTAAGTACGCTGTCAGCCACGACAGTACGTGCCAAAGGTCGTCCAGGATGCCCCTGGCATCAGCACTTCACAGTACTTTCCACAAAGCGTTAGTAAGTGTTGCATGGGAGAAAGGCACTTTTGTGGTTAATAATTCCAGACTTTTTTTAGGCCAACCTTTTTAGGACAGACTTTCTTGGGTTCTTCAATATGGGGCTCTTCCAGCCTACAGGGCCTTTCTCAAACTTATCTGAGCATGGAACACTTTGTTTTCTTAGATATCTCAAAGGATTAAGGCTACAAAATATACTCTGACTCTGACAAATGCTGCTGAGCTATGCTCTGGTCTAGCCCAGGGGAAGAGCGGCAGCTTAAGAACATCCTTTCGCACTTCTAGGTGTTATTCAACAGACACATTCCAACGTGGGAGAAACAACATATATTCAAGGCTATTAGCTAGATCACTATTTGTATTAGCAATAGACTGGAAATAACCTAAAAGACCATCAATAGGAACTGATAAATTATCATATAAATATACATTGGCATACTATGCAGCCATAAAAAAGATCCAGAAAGGCCTTTATGTACTGAAATAGAATGATCTCAAGACATGTTACTAAGTGAAAAAAGAGCAACATGCCAAGCTGTATGTATACTATACTATTATTTGGTGGGGAATACATATTTATTGATAACTGGTAAGTTACCTCCAGGAAGAACTAAGTGACTGGGTGGGTGGGGTCGAGGGGTGGATATGGGGAGAGGGCTGCAAGACAGAATTTTCAAGGATGATCTTTTTACATCTTCTTCACTTCAAGCCATTGAATGCTATTACCTATTCAACAACTAAGTAAATTACCAGGTGTAAGAGGACATTCTTCTTTAGAATTGAAGAGAACTGTAAAAACTGGTGGGTTTTACATGTAAAAACTGCCAGGGTGGCACAGAGGGAAGGGACAGTGTCACGAGTCTTCACCATCAGAAATAAGCCACAGTAAAATACAGGTGTTTCCCCAACACGTCTCACTTCTCATCCACAAAGCCCCTTCTAGTATCACACGGCCTGTCCAAGGCTCCCGCAAATATATACAAGATCCTAGACCCAATGATCCTCCTCCCACCCATGCTCAGCTTTACCGGGTAGAGTTTATTTAAAGGGTTGAATGTCTTCCTTTTTACCTTTATTCCCTGTAAGTTTCTGGCTTCTTGTTTGCATTTCAGCAGCTCCTTCTGCAAACCAAATATAGTTAGATCAGATGGTAGCATCAGAAGCATTACCTCACTCTGTCAGTAAGAACACAAAACTCAGATGACCATTCCATGAACAACTAACCCTCTCCTGAGGCAGAAAGCAGGTCCGGCCCAGAAAACAGTAAAGGCCGCCTCACAGACCCAAGAACAAGACCCATCCCATTCTTCCCTGTGCTACCCAGGCCCAAACGCAGGTAGAGAGGAGTCTTGCCAAGAAAGAGGATACCACACATTCCCACCGTTTCTACAGTTAGCACTCTTCACTGACAGGAAAACCTAATCATGATAATCTAAGTCTCCCCTACTGAAACACACAATTTTATCATTTTATTTATTTATTTGACAGAGAAAAACACAGCTAGAGAGGGAACACAAGTAGGGGGGAGTGAGAGAGGGAGAAGCAGGCTTCCCATAGAGCAGGGAGCCTGATGCGGGGCTCGATCCCAAGACTCTGGGATCATGACCTGAGCTGAAGGCAGACACTTAATGACTGAGCCATCCAGGTGCCCCTGAAACTAATGTATTATAAATTATTTTAAAATTACCTTAAAAAGACCATACTGGGGGCATCTGGGTGGCTCAGTCAGTTAAGTGTCTGCTTTGGTTCAGGTCATGATCTCAGGGTCCTGGGCTCAAGCCCCTAGCCAGGCTTTCTGCTCAGTGGGGAGTCTGCTTTTCCCTCAACTTCTGACCCTCCCCAACCTCGTGCTCTCATTCACACACACACGAATTCTCTCTCTCAAATAAACTTTAAAAAAATCTTTAAAAAATAAAAATAAAAAAGACTATACTGATATTAGACCCATTTTTAATTTAAAAAGAAAAATTATGAAATATTTAAAACATAAACAAAGAAGAACCAATGACATAGATACCTATTACTCACCACCAAGACTCAAAAGACATTACCTTTTTGCCATATTCAGGACATGTCTCTCTCTTTCAGTTAAAGACATAAAACAGACACAGCCAAAGTCCCAAGTCTGCATCTCTTCCCTATATCCTTCACTGTTCTGATGCGGGTGTGTGATATTCCTATAATTTTTTTCAAAGGGAAAAAGGCACATGTTCTGACATACCTTTAGGTCCTGATTCTCCTCCATACTCTGGTCCAGACGACTTTGGATTATAATCTAAATATAAGACACAAAGAGATGGTTATGTAGCTATGCATATTTTCCAACATTAGCCTAATACTATGAATAAGGAGAAGAACAGGAAGCGGCTCCTCCCCTTTGGCGGAAGCACAGGCACAGGGGAGTGCAAGGAAAGGACTGTGGATGAAGTTCAGACAAGTGAGTCACAGAAAGCAAAGGGATGGTGAAATGAATCTTGCCTTGGAGGTACATTTTGTTGCTGCCGTCTTACAGAAAATGAAATAGAGAAGGACAGGAGAAGAATCAGGAAAACCAGCTGGAAGGCTGCTAGCATAGTGGAGGAAGGCCTGAATTACGGTCGTGGCTATGAGAATGGACAGAAGTGGATGGAAATATTTAAAAAGTGAGCAGACTGAGTTGAGTGACCTACTGGGCACAGAGGGAAGGGCCAGAAGGATGCAAGGATGATACTCAGTTTTGGGTATCTGAGCAAATAGGTAGCGATCAGAAACAGAATGCAAAGGGACAAGTGGTTTTGGTGGTGGAGAGAGAAAAGCTGTTTAATTTAGAACTCTGAAGTGAGATGCTTCCGGGACATGTGAGTGGAGAGGATAGGCGCGCGCAGCAGTCTACAACTCTGCAGAGAGAGCCGAGCTAGAATTTGAGAAGCAAGGCGGGAAGTGAGTGCTGCCATGGAGGCAGGTAACACTGCCCAGGGGAATAGACAGACAGCAGTGGGCCCCAGAAGAACTCTGAGCAATGGCAGGAAAAGAGCCACTTCAAAGGGAATCTGAATGTAAATTCTGTGAGGGTGGGGTCTTGGGTCTGCTTTGTCATCAGCCCAGGCCCAGTGCCTTGAAGCTGTGCCTGGCACACAGCCAGCACTCAGTAACTACCGGTCATGAGGGACAGAGGGACAGGGACAGAGGGACGGAGGGAAGTCAAAAATACCTGAGGAAAACCAGGAGAGGTAGAGTCAGGGAAGAGAGCAGTTCAACAGAGTCAAAAGCTAAGAGCAAATCAACCACCTGAACCAGTTTATCTGGGGTCCAGTCACAAAAGAAGGAACTCACCAGCTGTTCCTCGGGATTGACTCCTGGTTCACAGAGGGCCAGCGGCCTCTCCTGGTCGTCTTCAGGTAAGGATCCGTTGAGCAATAAGGCCTGAATAACCACAGAAGCAGAAAGAAACCTGACTCCCATCAGACGACTGAGTCCAGAGTTGAGCTTGGTAAGCTTATCCTAAACTGAAATCACAACTGAGCTTCCTATCAAAATCTCCTCGGTAATTTCTGGTCCTTCGATGCCTCCAGTGTTTGTCGGGCCCATCCTTAGGACCCTCTCATCTTTGGATGCACCTGAATCCTCCGCTCCAAGGCTCCTTGGTCCCAGCTATTCACACTGAATTCTACCAGCTAGAAAGTGAACTAAAAGCAAAGAATTACCCTTCCTTAGAAAAGTTTACTATAGGGGCGCCTGGGTGGCTCAGTTGGTTAAGCGACTATCTTTGGCTCAGGTCATGATCCTGGAGACCCGGGATCGAGCCCCACATCGGGCGGGAAGCCTGCTTCTCCCTCTCTCACTCCCCCTGCTTGTGTTCCCTCTCTGGCTGTGTTTCTCTCTGTCAAATAAATAAAATCTTTAAAAAAAAAAAAAAAGAAAAGTTTACTATAACGAATTATTTAAAACACATTTAGGGGCTCCTGGCTGGCCCAGTCTGTAGATCATGCGCCTCAGGATTGTGTATTCAAGCCCCAGGTTAGGTGTAGGAATTACTAAAAAATTAAAAAAAAAAAATCTTAAAGAAAATAAAATACAGTTAGAGCACTAAGTGGTGTGTGTTGGATTCTTGTTTGTTTTAATACCTCTGAATTTTTACTCCCTAGGGCAAACTGTATAGAACAAGAAGGAAAACTTATTTACAGAGAGATGTCCTCCTCCATTTCCACCCCCCCACACCAGCTTTGCTCTCACCGGAATACGGAGGGGAGGCACATTTACCCTGAAGCTAAGGAAGCTCCAACCCTAGGGCCCCTCACTCGCCCTGACCCGCCCAAAGTCCCGCTCTAACGTGGTACAGCTTGTAAGGACCTATTTAGAAATCCAAGCCACCTTGCTATTTACTCAGAAAAACAGCTTCCGGAAAATATGGGCAAGTAGCCCCAGGAAAACAAAGGCGAGCCAGGTTGGGGGAGGTGCCCAATCAGTTAATTCCCAACCTCCAGAACCTGAGCAACAGAGGTGCAAACTAAAAATGCCCTCAACTTCCCGGTTCCTGGAGCAATACAAGTGCAAATTAACCCTGGTTAGCTTGTGAGTGTGTGTGGGGGGGTCGCCCTAGAAAAGCGGACTTGAGACATTAAGCAGCGTCAATTTCTCTCCTGAGAAATGACCTTGGCTGGCCAGAAAAATTCTGATACTTGGCGCGAAATAAAGCTTTGCTTAACCTTCACTTTTGTATCTGCCTATTCCTTTAAACATGGGCCCTATGACAGCTGACCCTTGAACACCAGTTTGAACCGCACGTGTCCACTGATACAAAGATTTCTTTTTTTTTTAAATACATTACAGTACTGCAAGTATATTTTCTCCTCCTTATGATTCTAGCATTTGGTATTATGTAACACATGTAACAGTCAAAACAGGCGTTAATCAACCGTTTATGTTATCAGTAAACCTTAACGTCAACAGTACGCTATTAGTAAATAGTTAAGTTTTGGGGGAGTCAAAATGTATACACAGATTTTCAACCATGCAGGGGTTTAGTGCCCCAACCACCTCCTACATCGTCCAAAGATCAACTGAACTCATAATCTGTAATCTTATTCCTAAAGACCCCCAAAACTGTATTCTTTAGCGCTCACAAAACCTGAACTGCTCCTGCGGGTAGGTATTACGAGACCTACAGCTCAGTGAAACATTAAAGTGTGTCCCCATTTTATGCTTCGATTTGGTCTCAATTCAATCAAGAGTTATACAGGTTAAATCCTGTTTCAATAAATATAACACAGATTACATCACAAATGCTGGTATACAAAAGCTGTTCAAAATCCAGCCACTGGCTGGTTTACCAAGCACTAAGTAATGATAAAATAGGAGTAAATCAAATGAATATGGCTATCCCCTGGATAGTGGCAAGAGGTGTAAGACAAGTATAAGACACCACAGGGAGCTAAGGGAGAGCAACGTCCCAGAAACACTAACCCTGTTAGTGGCAAAATGTTCAGCAGGTTCTAACTGAGGCACACTAATTAGTCAGAAATTCTAGATGTGGCTTAGCACGCAACTCACTTATCACTGAAAGAGTTAAGGAGCCCAGTGGATGCTGTGAGCCCCATTGTATTCTATAATGGAACTGAATTCTCATTGTGATCCTGTGGCTGTGAATTAAAACAACTCTGTTTGCAGGAAATATTAGGGTGCTGACTTTCTGCCTGTCAAATCTCTTCTTTTTCTGTCTAATCTGCCATCGGATTTCTCCCAGACTGAAAAATGCAAACTACACTGACAGCCAAACTGATGGATATCTATGTTCATATAGTGCATATCATCCTGGGAAAGACCCGGTTGGGTGTAATCCCAAAATTAGCACACAGTAATTAAACCAGTCCTTAAAGGACTGGCAGATAAGAGATCTCAAAGGCAGACATTTAAAAAATAACAAAGCCAATGGGGAAAAATCAACAACTCTCCCTGGGAATGTTTAGGCAATAAACATTCCTCCAGCCCTTCTTAGCTCCTGGGACATACATTATGCAAACTGTCTCTCCGCAGCACCAATCTCCTTTTTTCTTTCGGAACCTTTTGTGTCCCCACCCAGTTGCTGGCTGCCCGGGAGCACGCCCTCCACCGCGCCCGCTGGCTGCCAGAGCCACTCACATAATGTAGGCTTTGTTTACGGATCCATAAATATTTGACAATTCAGAAGGAGTGCAGTTCCCAGCACAAACAGAAAGGAATATTCCTAGGCAATTTCAGGGTCATCAGCACACAAGGGCTCCCCCCCCCAAAAAAACAGGGACAGACGCACAGACAGAGGACGGGGGCGGGGGGGGGGGCGGGGGAGGGGTTGTCATTCAGGGTAGGAACTAAGTCAAATGGGTCAGTTGGCTTCAGGACAATTGCCAAGCTGGCACAAAGGTATAGAAAAGACTGAAGGCCTCTTTGTTGCTCGAGGAAAACCTGTTACCTGATCTTTAGGGCTTGGAAACCTCTTGCAAATGCATTAGGAGGGAGGCTAAATCCCTTAGCTAGACTCAAATGGAGACCCGCGACATTATTGGCTCTTGTACTCTTCCTGTGGGAGAATTCCTAGGGACAAATCCCCCACTATTCGCAGTGCCAATTTCTGACGAAGCCGGACAACTGCAAGGTCCATAGTTGTGGATGGGGAGAGACCCCCCCCTTTAAGCAAAGAGCCAGAAGAAGGTTTGGGTAGGGGTCCATAATGGCTCCCAGGCTTGCAGAAATCCCAACAGCTGTGCTGGCAACAAGAGTCAGCAAGGTCCGTTTAGGAGTACCCACAAATAAAGAATGTTCTGCTCTTTGAGTACTACTCTGTCTAAACTCCCCACTCAACTCTGACCTCATATGAAACTGAAAAATGATTTTCAGCTGATCTTCGTGACTTAAAGATAATCATCAATCAGCACACTGAGGACAAAACACACAGCAGAGAGCTACCTGTAATCCTGATATCATTTTCTTTGCTTCCTCCATTTCTTTTTCCAAATGCTCTTGTTGTTCCAACAGCTGTTCTTCCCATGAGGTCTCCAGATAGGTTCCGGGGCTGACTGGGCGCCAGTCTCGGGAAAACGGAGAGTCTGTCTCCTCTACAAAATGAAAGGAGGGAATACAGTTCATGTTGAAGAAGACAGTTTCCTGCTGGAAGCGTTCACAGTCCACCGTATTCACGGGTTCAGGTCACCTGCCTTCTGAACCTGTCTGCAGGGCACAAACCAGACTCTCCACCAGGTGGGGCTATGCGACAGAAAGAAGTGGCTATGAACTGAAGGCTTCAGCAGTTGGGGAAACTGATCCTCTGCAGAACCTTTAAGAAATAATAAGATTCCTTTCCTGGGGGAGTGTTGGTATGGGACACATAGACCCTACTCTTAATTCTCTGGAATTAGCATCCCTGAAGCTGGATTCTGCCAGGTACAAAGAGAGGAGCTGCCAGTCTCAGTGAAAACCAAATTCTTATTGGTCGCTGTGGAGCTTCAGAGGGGAGTCTCCGGGTTAATATTTCTTTGACCGTTCCATTCCATTATACTGAAGCCCCTTTCACATAGGATGCTGTGTGTGTCACACAGGAACCAAACTAATGAGAGCACACATGAACAAAGTACTCAATCTTGCTCCCTGGTTTCATTTCGTTTTCCTATGTTTATGGTCCCTCTGCTCTGGTTTCCTTGTCTATTTTATCCCATCTAATTGTGTGCATGGCCGTTAAAAATCCATTACGGAATACAGAAGGGTATAAACTCTCTGAGTAAGCGTTTTCATTCATAAGCGTGAATGTAATAAGGATAATTCCTCTGGGTTGCTGTAAAGATTGAATGAGCAAACTCCTATGCAGCGCTCCACGGTGCCCGCCCAGAGCACTCACTCAGTAAATGCTCTCCCTCCCCAAGGTCCCAAGAGTTTCTAGATCAGTGACTCCACTGACTCTTTGGTGCTAACTCCAGGGCTAGAGGCAAGAATTTAAGTCCAGTTTTTTCTTCTGAGGGTTTCAGTTTCATTACACCTCTTATCGGTGAATAAAAACCTCTATTGAAATCACACGCTTTGCTTCTTCTAGGCTTTTCTCTGTGTTTACATAAGAAAAAGGAGAGACACTGAAACAGAAGAAGTCTAAACAAAGGGAACCCTTTGTGGTCCTTTCTGTGCCCGGCACACCAAAGCCTGATACAGTCCTGCTCTTTATATTCTCAGACACCTCAGCTCATACCGTATATTCCTTGTTCAAACTTAAGTCAAGGACTTACTGAAATTATTTCTATAACAGAAGAATAATAAAAATGGTTTACTTGAATAAGGCTTTTGGATTGCCCTAAAGTCATTTCCTAATTCATAGGCAGCCAGCAGAGGAATGGCCCATCTACACCGTTTTAAGATTTTTGACAGCTACAACATCAGAAGTGACATTCTGCAAGAGGATAACCACATTCACTGGCTCAGAGACATTAGAGCTCCTAGAGCTGACCCAGCACGCACAGACTATGGAGAGGGAGAAGGCCAGGGAGTTGATAGGGAGATGGTCAGGACCCCCAAACACTTCAAGACAAGGGGGGTTCCTTGAGCCAAATAGTACCTGTTCTGTTCTCTATTCCTTCAGCAGGAATAATCACAAAATCGGCCTTCTCCTCCGACTGGGTTATAATGGATTCACTCTTTGCACTGTGGATAGGACTGGGTGAAGTCAGGCTGTGAAGGAAGGAAAAGAAAGAGACACAATTATGAACAATTGTTCATTTTTTTAAAGATTATTTATTTATTTGAGAGACAGAGTATGCAAGGGGGAGGGGCTTGAGGGGAGGGCGAGAGAGAGTCTAATGCAGACTCTGTGCTTGGTGCAGAGCCTGACTCGGGGCTCGATCTCATGACTCTGAGATCACGACCTGAGCTATAACTAAGAGCTGGTTGCTTAACCAACTGGGCCATTCATATGCCCCTGAATAGTTGTTTAGCCAACTATCATAATTTATCCCAGAGACATGTTCTTTTTTTTTTTTAAAGATTTTATTTATTTATTTGACAGAGAGAAACACAGCGAGAGAGGGAACACAAGCAGAGGGACCAAAAGAGGGAGAAGCAGGCTTCCCGCCAAGCGGGAAGCCAGATATGGGGCTCGATCCGGGGTCTCCGGGATCATGACCTGAGCCGAAAGCAGTTGCTTAACCAACTGAGCCACCCAGGCGCCCCCAGAGACATGTTCTTAGTCATCTTACTCCTACTATCTAACATAGTCCCCAGCCCACAGTATGAACAAACATTTGTTGAATGAGCACAGGATGAACTTATTGAATGAATGAAATGAATGTTAAATAAGTGAATGACCCAGCCTTAGGAAGTCTTTTCCACAGCAAGGCTGTCTCAAAGCCTAATTCACAAAGCACGGGTTTACCAGAAGGATGGGTAATTTAGCATTTAAAGAACTCCAAGCTTTGTTTTGTTTGTTTGTTTGTTTGTTTGTTTTTTACTTACCACCACCACCTGCTCTACCACCATTCCTGGGCCCAGATTCAAAGACTGATACAGTGTGTGTCTTAGTAGCTTTGGGAGCTGGAAGGAAAATCTACTCACAGACACAAGTATCACCAGTGGAGAAACACAGCAGATCAGCTCTGGACTGATCTCAAAAGAGGGGACAATGCTGAGGGTGACTCACCGTGAGAAACTGCTGGGACTGTGGATAGTGCCAGGCTGGGCAAAGGGGCAGTGATACATCAACAAGGACAAGACATAACAAGGAAAAGGAGAATCAGAAGGAAAAGGGGGAAAGACCTGCTAGGGAAAGGGAAAGGTTTACTTGACTGTACCAAAGAAAGAGTTATTCAGATCCCTGCTATACTCTTTGCAAATTATCATCAGAAACCTCTCAACAATTCTTAACTTCTGATACAACTATTAGCCTTGGAGGGAACCGCTGTGATTTTCAGAGATGTCTAAAGCTGCAGAACACCAGCAACTCTGCAAGACAAGATGGGAATGTGAGGCTGACATTTCCATCCAAAAAGGAATCTGAAGCGTCTTTCTTCTTTGGACTGCACCTTGAGAACATCAGCGCTGAAACAATCTCAGGGATTGTGGGGTCTCCAGGCCCAGCCCCCTCTCAGGAGTTCTTTCCAAATCCATCACCCAGACAACAGTGAAAGGGTCTAGGACTCACTGACCCACTTAATGTGCCCCTGAAGTCTCCCAGGCTAATCCTCACAGCCTCGATCAGAAGTTAACATTTTGTCTTCCTAGAAACCAGAAAAAACAAGAGCTGAGCACAAAGGGTTGTAGTCAGAGATTTCAAATCCTCGAAAGCAGTTTGAGGACTAGTGTCTTATCCTCTTCGTTGTCCCAAGTTTAAGGGCTTTGGTGAGAATGACCTCAATCAGTAATATATTCTCATCCTTAGTAGAACCTTAGAAAACAATTTACAGTCCTTTGCTTCAAATTAAGGAAAGTGACTTAACCCTAGCTATAACCTGAGAAGACAAGGGGTAGAAAGATGGTGAGAAGTGGTGTTTAGAAAAGGTAATTGCTGATTCCTCTTTCATCACTTAGGGAATCTGACTTCCAGGCCAACATGAACTAACAATGCTGGGAAAGCATTGTTGTAAGGGCACTCTGTCTTAGAAGGAGAATAGATTCATGCGTATTCAGGTCTCCGCATTTACCTTTCTACAGAAATGGGGATCCACTTGCAGAAAGAGGCCTGTGTTAGCTGCTCTTCTTTGAGAAAGGCTAAAACGACATTTACTTAGCTGACAAGGTGCTATGGTTGACACGCTCCACTGCCTGCATTTGGCTGGGCCATAGTGGGTACGTGTGAGACTCAGGAGGGTGGGGGTGGGAGGGGGAGTGTGAACCCAGGATGCTGGAAAACTGCTGGCCTAAAAGCAGAGACGCATGCTCAGCTCCACCTTCCCCCTGTTAAGTGAGTTGTCTCCCATATAAGGGCAGAAGGAGGAGGATGCCTGTATATCCAACCCCACTGGGGGAGTGGCAGAGCAGCCAAAGGAAAACAACATTTCTCTTTCTTGAATTTGAGGCTGCCAGTGTGTGAGGCCACAGAGAGGTAAGACGATGAAACTAGGTGGCCAAGTCAAAAGATAAAGGATGGGAGGAAGAAAAACCCTGAGGCTCATGTCAGAGCAGTGATCTTGCTACATGACCAAGAACCTCAGAGAGGAGGAAGGTGTATTCAGTCATCTGCTTCAGGTCAAAGAAAAGTATCCTAATGCTAATTAATGACATGACTTAGGCTCTCCCTGATGAGCTCAAAACCCCTATTTTGTGAATAAGTAATGCCCCACCTGCCATCATTATGCCCTCAAGTCAGGGAACTGATTACAAATAAGGTGTGATGATACATTTCTTAATTCCGACAGGTCTAACATCTCTCCAATCTCAGCATCAGACAAACGATCCCACAGCAGAGTCTAAAGCAGAGTAAAATCAATTTTTAGAAAATGGGTAATGGGTGATATGTAAGCGTCCTGCTTGGTCCTGAAGTGCCCTCCCATGGCAGAGACAAGACTAGATAAAGGGTCCCTCCTCCCTTCCTCCCCTGTGCTGGCTCCAGTTTCCTAAAACCACTGAATTTTGTAGTGATAATGCCAGACCAGCAGCCTGTCCTTCCCAGGACAGCGCCTCCACCCATCCCGGTCCGTTTCTGGCCAAGAGCATCCTCCAGTCCAGGCCCTGCGCCCGCACATGCCCCCCTCCTCCATCTCCAAAGCCAAAGTGGCTTCCGCTCACCATTTGACTTGCGTCCCTCCCATGGTCCCCCTCCTGGCTCCGGCTTCAGCGAGCCTGCTTCCCCGAGTGAAACGGGAGGCTAGGAGTCACGGCGCTCCGGAATTCTGACATGTCTCCCCGCTCCGGGGCCCGCAGAACCACTCCACGCGCAGGCGGGCTACCAAAGCCGCTGGCCCCGACCGCAGGAGAGAGTCGTTAGGGCAGAGAGGCGGGCGTCTCGGCCCCGGGGACCGGGATGCTCCCGGGACTGAGGCGCGCGGTCCCGGCCGCTCAGACGCTGCAGCAGCCTGGCCTGGGCGGAAGCCGCCTCCCCTCGCAGGCTGCAGGTCCCTGGCAGCGGCATAGCGGCGTCCGCGGCCGCGCGACTCCGGGCGTGACCCCGGGCGCGGGCATCTCACCCCATCGCCCGCGTGGGGCAGCGCTGCCCGCGGCTCCCGCTACGCGGTCCGTCCGGACTGCGAGAGTACCCGCGCCCGCGACTCCGCGCCGCCTCCCGCGCCTCCCGCCCCTCCCCTCGCCGCCCCCGCTTCCAGGCTGTCAGCGCCGCGGGCAGCGCGGGGCTCGGACCCCGCAAGGACCGGGAGGGGTGGGAGGCCCCGCGCAGGGCAGGGGCGGGGCCGCGAACGCCGAGGCCAGAGAGGGGTGGGCACCCCGGGGATGGAAACTCCCTTTCTGCGCCGACCCCTCCCCTCGCGGCCACGGAGGTCGCGGCTGGTGTCTCTCGGCTCCTCGCCGGAGGAGGAGCCTGGCCGGGTGGAGACTCAGGGTCCCGCCCGGAAACCCGCCGAACGCCGCTCTCCTCCCACCTTCCCCCAGGCGTTGCATGTGTTCTCATTTCCCAACTAAGGATCGTGTTGCGTGGACACAGTAAGAAGCCGGCCCAAGGTCTAGGGAGCAACAGGCGGCCAGGGCTCCGCCAGGGTGTCTCTCGAGGAGCAAAGGGGCCGCCTTTCCCATTTTCTGAGCCGCTCCCCACTCAGTCACATAGCGAGGTCTCCCGGCCTTCATGGGTCACTGCACCATGAGGTGGGCTCTCCTTGAGGAAGGGGATGGGCAGGCACAATGTTCCAGAGCCTGCTGGGTCCCGGGAGCAGGGTGCTGACCCAGCATCCCAAAGATGTGAGAGGTCAGCTTAGAAGAAAATGACAGAAAAACAGAACAGAGTGAAAGGGGAATGTGACTTATTACCTGACCCGTCTCCCAGAAAAAATGTCGCTGTCCACTGCAGCCCAATTTCCAGGGGGTCCCTAATTCACACTGTGGCACAGCCCCTGCTCCAGTCTGAGTTCTGCCAGAAAAGAAGGAAGCAGGTGTTCTCCAGGAATCCAGGCTTCTCTCCTCTGGCTCTCTCTGGCATGCATTTTCTCTCTCTCTCTCTCTCTCTCTCTCTCTCTCTCTCTCTCTCTCTCTCTCACTCTAATTCTGGCAGGCACAAAAACGTGAAAGGCCTGGGGCACCTGGGTGGCTCAGTTGGTTAAGCACTGCCTTCGGCTCTGGTCATGATCCCGGAGACCCGGGATCGAGCCCCACATCGGGCTCCCTGATCGGCAGGAAGCCTGCTTCTCCCTCTCTCACTCCCCCTGCTTGTGTTCCCTCTCTAGCTGTGTTTCTCTCTGTCAAATAAATAAAATCTTAAAAAAAAAAAAAAAGTGAAAGGCCTGTCCTGTAGCCATGCAGGAAGCAACAGATCACATTATAAATGAAATGTCCTTTGACTCCGTAACCAAGTGATAGTCTAAGCAGCAAGCCAAGAAGAAATGGTTTAGATTCTCATTACTAGCACACCTATTGCTCAATGGGCACAGGGTTTCCTTCTGAGGTGATGAAATGGCTTTGAACTGGATACAAATGATGATCACACAACATTATGAAGATACTAAATGCCAAAGAATTGCACACTTTAAAATGATTAGTGGCTAATTTTATGTTATGTGAATTTTATAAATAAAAAAGCAATTTACTAAATTGTAAAAATTAAAGTTGAGCAAGGTTATCAGTATATTAAAATGCTGGGAAGAATTCCATGTGACTGCAATAAATTAAATGGCCTATCAATCTAAGATGGAATTTTATGTGGAAAAGAAACAAAATAAATGTACTTAAGATACATATAAGACAAAACAATCAGGCTTAACTAGAACAGACTACACTGGGCTGCATAGAGAGAAAAGGTCATAAGAGCATAAATTAAAAATGATTCAGCAATGAAACGAAGTTAGTAAAGAATCTGACATGATCTGGGTATGTATTTTTAGGAGCATGATTTACATGAGCCAGGAAAGTCGTCTTTTTCTGCCATTACACTTGGCATCGATCAGGCTTTATTAGAGCACTGTGCCCTGTTTTGGTTTTTGCATTTGGTTCTAAGAGCTATAGATAGTCTTTTTGCTAGAGTCACAAACATTTTTGTCCATGCCAATGCTTACTAATATGCCACAATTCCTGGCCCTATAGATGAAAGTTGGAAACATCCTAATGCTCTCAGACAACTCTGCTCGGTTTTTTCTTTTGTTATACGCTTGCTATAACCTTCTCACGCCACACTTAGCATTCAGCTCCCACGCAGAGGCAGTACCATGGAACCAGCCTTCAGAAAGGCAGCTGAGACTCAACCAGGGGCTGGGCCCTCACGGCTCCCAATCATGCCCCACCAGTGGACAGAGAGCTGAGCACTGACACTTCCTGTGTGGGAAACTTCCCCACGCCCCACCCTCCCTACCTTCCAGCCAGCACAAAACCGCAAAGCAGTGCAGAAGACGACCCCGACCCCTTTAAAGTCAAATATAAACTGAGGGAAAGAGAAAAGAGCAAGGAGCCTTACTGCCTGTTGTATTGCCACGTGAAGCTGAAACCTCTGAGATATCCCCCCAAGAACTCCACGTTTAACCAGGACGGTGGTGCTAAAGCGCTGATGCTACAGTTACCTGGAGCAGCTGGACTCAGACGGGGACCTCTGCTGCCCTTCGTACTGCTGCACCAGGGCCCGCACGCTCCAGTAGGGATTCTCGATCTCCTCGTCCATGCTGCTGTTCCTAAAGTCAGAGGGCACCAGCAAAGGAGAGGGTGTCAGTCCTTCAGTTCAGGGCAACTCAACAAGAACTGAGCACTAAGGGAAGAGAGAGGAGTAAGGCCAAGCCCCTGCCTTAAAGACACCAGACACCCAGTAGGAAAGACAGACCTAAACACAACTCATTTCTCCAGGCTCTGCAACACCCAGGTCCTGCTCTGTCCCAGCAGACATACAACCCCCAAAATGTTTCCTGCCATGACTCTTCAGGACAAGCTGGCTTTAGGATACACTCTAGAGAGAGACTCCCCCAGATGACTTGGAACATTGCTCCCACATATCTCCCCGTGAAGAAAACACACTGTGCCTAAGGCATATATTTAACATCCTGGGCACGAGGACAAAAAAACTACAAATATGATTCCTTTACTTTCTGCTAACTGCAATGTAAACATCTCTTCTAAAAGGGCTTTTCTCTCTTGAAGTGTCCTCTCTGACCCTACACTCCATGCTCTTTTCTGTGACGTGGGACTGTTTAAGTGACACATCCGTCTATTGCACGATAATCACTTACGGTGAATATCAGAGAGAGAAACAAGTTCCCGTCCCCAGATTTTGACCCTTACCTCTGTCTGTATCGAAAGACATCCCGTCCTGACCGTGACATGTCATGACAAACGTCAGCCAGAGCGACAGCTGCTCCCTGGGCCACAGCGGTGGCACAGTGTGGCTGGTGACTCTGCAGAGGGGCTCTGGGGTCCCTTCCTTGGCTCACCGTCCTGTTGGAGCCTGGTTTGAAATGAGCTGCCAAGGCAAGGACCAGCCTCATGATAGACTTCAGGTTTCCTTCCACAATATCTGAAGGACAGAACAGACCCAGAGGTCCTAAGAGACAGGCAGATGGTTCATTCATTCAATACATATTTGCTAGCAACGCAGGTCTCTTTGTCCTCACAGAACCATGTTCAACAGGAAGACAGAACATTTAAAAGCAATCATAATGAAGTATGGTAATGTGTTAGGGTAGAAGAACAGGATACTCTGGGAGTGCAAAGTAAAGGCATCTTGTCCAGCCTAGAGGGCTCAGGAAAGGATTCCTAGGGGAAGTAAATTTTAAACTGAGACTTTATTGCCAAATAGTGGTTCGTCAAGTGAAGGAGAAGGAAAAGAGTATTCCAAGAAGAGGGAACAGCAGGAGTGAAGGTCTAGAGGTGAGAGAGAGCATGACCCAAGAGAGATATGCTGTCCAGTAAGGGGACCACTAGCCACATGAGGCTACTGCGCACTTAAAGGGTAGAGTCTGAATTGAAATGTGCTCCAGGGTAGTAGTTCACACAACAAAAATCAGATTGAAACATATCTAATTAGACTTGGTACAAAAAATAGAAGACACATTATCTCCTTAATAGCTTTTACATTGATTACATGTTGCACTGATAATATTTTGGATATACTGGGTTAAATAAAAATTTTTATAAAAATCCATTTCTCTCACTTCCTTTTTTTTATTGTAGCTATTAGAATATTTTCAGTTCCGTATATGAGACTCACATTATATTTCTGCGGCACAGCACTGTGGCGGAGGAAACTAAAAACAATGTAGCATGGCGAGGGGCTGAGTGCAGGGGGCACAGGTGAAGGGCGAGGCCGCAGGGGGATAAATCAGAGGTCAGGTCAGAAAGGGCATGGCAAGCCCCACGATGGACTCCGGATTTTCCCCAAAGGACCCGCACTGGCAGAGCCGTGGCATGAGCTTATGAATTCTCAGAATTCTTGGAAAGATTGTTCTGGCTGCAGTGTGGAGAGTGGAGGGGAGGGAGAGAGACAAAACTCGAGGCAGTAAGTCTAATTAGGAAGCTGGTGCACTTCTCCAGGTAAACGACAATGATGTCCTCAATGGCAGTATTCCCTCAAAATAGCTAACTTTATTGGGCCAAATCCCCAAGCCCACCCCTCAGGGGGACCAGAGCAGAGATATTATGGCACTCTAAATTTTGCCCTAGAAAAAAAAGGAAGAATGCAGGCAAAAAAAACAATGTGATAGATCTGGTGAAAGTTAAAGTAAGGGAATGGGTGAAACTCTATTTTTTTAGTTGCATACCACTGCAAATATGCAAGGCTTAGAAAATGATTGATTGATACCTCCAACAGGGTGCTCTCAATGGTAAGTATCTGCCCCACCTGAATGATCCCAACACAGAGAACACCAATAATCCAACATGGAAGAAAGGTTCCCTACAGCCCCAATTCTCATCAGAGCCACGGGAAATCAGACCCAGAAACTGAAGCTGAAACAGAACCAGATCAACAATCAGTTCTACAGAAACAGTGGGAGGGCCAGGGAGCCTGGGCTCTCTGACCACCTCAATGATTGCTTCCTTGCAGCTGGGCTCAATATGGACTGAGAAGTGTCCTCTTTGGGCTATGCAGCTACAAGGGAGGATATATACAGAAGTCCCAGAGCCCCTTTTCATCTTGCCTTAAATATTCTGTGATATCAAAAAAATAAAAAGCTATATTTTTCTTCTAGAACACTGGATGGAAAAATATATAGCTATTATGATTTGAAATAATTCTTGAGCATAAAACCCAAGGAACTTGAAAAACCTAATCTGTCTTCATTTTTGATTACTTCAATGAGACACTCTAAAGTTAATATCCTAATCTTGTCATTTCTACTGTATTCATTTTCACACATAGCTCAAGCAAACCTTTATTCAATTAAAATGAATAGAGAATATCTACCTCCACCTAGGTTTTCAAAGCACTCAGATTTTGATTATCATCCTGTTCCAAGAGGGTAACTCTCTTTATGGATGAATGATATGAGGAGAACACTTGGCTATACAATGGATGGCTCTTCTGAGTGTCATAATCACTGGGGAAAGCTGAGTGTACTTATCCCCCAAAAGACATGATGAGGCACTGACCTTTAGCCGAAGTCTGGTGCATACGAATCTTTTTGGAGGCCACAAACTGGAGCACTTTCTCCACATTATTCTTCATCTCTTGTTGGTTACTGGGAGTCAGCTGTACCCCATTCAGTTTTTCTCCTGCTGTTAGAAGAGAAAAAACATATTAAAGCTACAGGGAGGAACACTATCAAAGTTTTATAATAGCCAGATACAGAGAAAGGGAATATTTGATGGAAACACTAAGATTATATATAAATATGCAATTGAGTTAAACCTTGGTGTTCATAATTTCGATGTGGAATAAGAAAGAAAAAGCCTTTTGGTGGGTCTTCAAATTTTCAAAGCTATACCCAGGGGCCTGGAAATTATTGTGTGTATGCTTACTCGTTCAACAAATACTCACTGAGCACCCACTCCATGCCTGGAGTGAAACAGCAATGAACAAGATGGACAAAGTCCCTTCCACTGCAGACGTTCTATCTCCAGGGATGACAGATGACCAAGTGAACCGGTACCTGTTTAATATAATTTCAGGCAGTAGTATGTGCTAAGAAGAAAACCAAGTAAGAGTAGGATCATGGACTTCCTGATATTCTATGTGGGCAGAGACATGAATAAAGTAAGATGTTAAGATTTGAGGAGGAAGCATTCCTGACTGAGGAGCCACAGGTACAAACACCAGGGTGGGAATAAGCTCAGCTTATCTGAGGAACAGCTATGGCGGGAGTGGAAAGACAAAGAGGAGTCAAATCCTAGGAGAAGCTAGACACATAAGCAAAGCCAGGTCATTTAAGGATCTGTAGATTAATGATCTGTGTTTTTATTTATTTATTTATTTATTTATTTTATGATTTTATTTGACAGAGAGAAACACAGCCAGAGGGGGAACACAAGCAGGGGGAGTGAGAGAGGGAGAAGCAGGCTTCCCGCCGAGCAGGGAGCCCGATGTGGGACTCGATCCCGGGTCTCCGGGATCATGACCTGAGCTGAAGGCAGTCGCTTAACCAACTGAGCCACCCACGCGCCCCGATCTGTGTTTTTAAAGTGGACTCTATATGGACTCAGCTTATATAGAAAGGAAACGGAGATTAGTTAGAAAATGAAACTAGTCAAGGCAAGAGTTAAGGATGATTTGGGCTAGACTAGAAGAAGCTGACTGGTAAAAAGTCAGATATATCGGGTAAAATTTTAATGCAAAGCAGATAGCTCATGCGAAGGATTGGGTATGATATATGAAGAAAAGAGAATAATTAAGGACAACTTCCCTAGCTGGGTGAATAGTGCCATCCTGTGTTACTTCAGTGAACTCAGGAGGAGAGAGGAACTGGTAGGGAGAAGGCTATCCAAAGCTCTGATTAGGGCACAGTGGAGTTAGAGCTACATTTTAGACATCAGGGGCACCATGTTGAGCATGAAGTTGATATTCATGTCTCAAACTCAAAGACAAGTTTAGAGCTAAAGATCAAGATGTGGGAGGAGATCACTTGGGGACAGAGTAAACACAAGGTTTAAGGACTGAATGTGGAGGACCTCAACACTTACAGGTCATAAAGGAGAAAAGTCAGCAGGGCGAACAGGGGGAGCCAGTGAGGAAGGAGCATCCCAGAAGCCAAGTAAAGAGAGTGTCTGAAGGAGGAGGGAGGGACAAACTGTGCCAAGTTCTGCTAAACTGAATAAAATGGGGACTGAGCCCGAGCCAGTGGATTTGATAAGGCAAAGGGTGTAACCTGGATGAAAGCAGTTTCAGTGGAAGAATGGGCTCAAAAACTCGACAACGGCATGTTAAAGAAAGAATGGGGAATAAGGTAGTGAATTCAGCGAGTCTATCCATATAGCCAAGTCACAATAAAATGCAGCATTTAAGAATCTGGGTTTTGGGAAACCAAGAATACATATTCATATTGCTTCTATATGCATAGAACATCTCTGAAAAGAAATGCAAGAAATTGCTAACACCATCGCTTCCAGAAAGAACACGTCATTGGTGCGGGTGGAAAAGAGGCTTTTACATCCTTTTGTGGCTTCTGCATTTTCTATCTGATTATATTTTCAAGTATAATCAATTCAAATCAGTGAAAACTAAGGTTTGAAATGAACTTTGGAATTAAAACAGATCTAATTTTGTACCTCTTCTTTGCCACGGTACAGTTACATGGCCTTGGAAAGTCGCCTAGTCTTTCTGAACCTCATTAATGAGTAAGGCCGTAGTACTCATCTCATCCCCATAGCATAAATCATTCGAAGTAGCTTAGTACAGTCCTCAATTCATTCAAAGTGCTCAATTAATTTATTTATTCATTTTTATAAATCTTCTCTTTCAGCTTGGTTTCCTGAAAATGGGGATGACATTATCTGCTTCTCAAGGGTTGACAATGAAATGAAATGAGATAAAAAGTGTTCAGTAATGGCAGCTATAACTATTACCATCATTATTATAAATGAATGCCCTGGTGAATCCATGAGCTGGCCCAGGGCGGTAGCAAACTGGGCTCCTTCCATGCCCCTTGCAATCCCTGCCTCTCTCAAGGACTCTAAGCAAGGTCAGCTCATTAATAGAACAATAAATGTTGGACTGCCTATTTTGTGCCAGGCACTTGGGCAAGAGTTGTGAAAAAAAAAAAGTTACACTGTACTTGCTCTGAAAGAGCTCAGTCTACGGGGGAGAGATAGGAAAACAAGTACTGCTCAGTGAATGGCAATACTATCATAGTAACAGAGCTGTGAACAAATGCTTCGGACACTGGGTATGATA
This sequence comes from Spilogale gracilis, assembly GCA_004023965.1. Lineage (NCBI taxonomy): Eukaryota > Metazoa > Chordata > Mammalia > Carnivora > Mephitidae > Spilogale > Spilogale gracilis. The sequence continues at coordinate 48,144 of PITA01015567.1, forward strand.
TCATCCTATTGGTATAGAGCAGCTGGCAACACGTTCTGGGCTCCCTGAGGACGAGCCCTTTCATGGGGTGATTTGGGAATGCCACGGACAGCTCCCTCTGCTGGTAAACCCTCCTATTTTTGGTCTGACTACTATTTCCTTGTCCAGCTTTGGTTTAGACATCAGTTCTTCTGTCAAGCCATCCCTGAACGCTAGGACCAGATTGGGTATCTCCATCTACCCATGTGCTCCTCTCTGTCCTTACCCCAACAGAGTACTAATTACATGAATGGAATTGCATTCACTTTCCAGTCTTTCCAGCTAGATTGGGACTCTCCTGATCATAGTCACATTGCCAGAGCATAATACGGTGCCTGGCACACAGTTTGTTGATGCATAAATAAATGAATTAACGTTGGGCAAGTAAGTTTAACCTTCTACACTTTCATTTCCATATATTACAAACATCAGCCAACTGCTCTGAAGGGCATGTGGAGGATAAAGAAGGCATGTTCTGGCATCCGAGTCCAGGGCCAACTGACCAACGATCTCGATGAGATATGCCAGGATCACCCCATCCCGAAGATCCTGCCGTAGATCCTGCACCGGCTTCACCGCTGGCCTCTTCTTGAGCTGTGCATTCACCCAGGCCACATATGCCTGTAGCTGTTGCTGGAAAATCAAAGGTGGAAATAAGAGAAAGGTTGCATATTATTCTTCTCCTTTGCCCCGCACCTTCTAAGGCAGCATTTGAGAATGGGCTAAGGTGGGAAATCCATATCCAGAGGGAGGAGGAGGTTTCAAGGAAAAAAAGAAGATGGTCAGACAGGGAGCATATTCTAAAAATTTCTAGTTCTATGCTAATTTTCAGGGAAAGCTAACCGCTGACTTGGTGGCAGTGTAGACACAGATAAGCAGATGAGTGTTTCAATGGCAATGACTCCTGCTTTCCTTGTGTTTTCTCTGTTGACCAGGGATGAGGCCCAGCAAGAAGCATAGCCAGTTTGGGGGTATAATCACTGCTTCCAGCAAGCCACTGTGCTTTCTAGGAATAATCACTTATGTCTCGAATGCGCAATAGACAGTGATACTCTCAGAAGGTTGGTTTTGGGGAACCAGGAACAAACAGCAAATCTGCTCAGAACCGCCTCTCCCATTGCTCTTCACAATAAGACTTAACTGAAATCATCTCAGGGTCAACCCAAGATTTATTCTCCTGAGCCCATAATCCTGGGATTGCTACACAGTTAGTGTTAATCCGTGCTTTATACTGTCAAAGAGGATCTAGCTGTCTAAAATCTGCACAAAGAAGGAAAAGAAAGGCTTTGGTGAGCAGTACCCTGAAGACTTAGGCAGAGGGGAGAGAGAACTTTCATTTATTGTGAGACCAAGCCAGCCAGGGTCATCAGAAGCCTGATGGGCCCAGATAGGGAGGGACATATAACCCATCCCAGCCCTCAGATAACCTGACATATTCCATCTTCTCACTTACACAAAGCTTGCTGTCAGGTGTTTATTCCAACTATGCATTTGTTCTGAAGATGGGTACTAAATATCAAAATAGCACATGAACA